>OU015491.1:90123464-90133464 GCA_907164885.2 Dolomedes plantarius | reverse complement strand
CAATATGATGGGGACTACTGTTGGATGCTACACAGAGAAGTCCCGCGTACTGACTACAACAGACCAAGTGCCAAAACGAGCTTTCAGGGAAAAAGAAAAAAAACATTAAGGATATATGAATCCAGGATGTATTAAACAATGGTAACCATTAAATGTTCTAATTAATATAATTTCTAATTAATATATATTTAGCAAATCATTTCCAATTGTTTTATATATTAATTCATTCGTAAATAAAACACTTAAAAATTTTTGAAAAGACTTTCTTCTCCCCAGAATATGTACAGTAGGCTTTCTTGTCCATAGATTCAAGCCCATTTTGTGAAAAATCCTTACGTGATTGAGAAAAACGGATGCCATATTTGAAATCAGTACACCAAATAATATAAAATTCAGTCATTACATTTCAAACATTTTTCTATAACTTAAATTTTGCAGGCCTGTGTTAAAGCTCTCAATAAAAGCAGAGAATAAGTTGAGCAGAACATAGCCCATGATTTCTGTTTGAAGTAGCACTAGTGACTTTTTTTTTCTACCTATTTTTACAATCTAGGATGGAAAACTGAAATGTATCCCTGCCAGGACCGGAAGTTGAATTGCAAAAGATCTGCTTATCTCTAAAAAGGCGCTCTATAAGTTCAGCTATCGTGACGTTCAGATAAAGGTTTGTTTCTGTTTATTTTCCCCAGAACATTTCTAGGTTGTAGCGTTATTTTCACTCTTAATTATAAATCTGTAGTTTTAAAGGAATTAGTTTAAATAAACATAAATTAATTATAATCTAGGTATCAAATAATTTATTTAAGTAATTTATATTATCTGTATAAAAATGTTATATATACTAGAATTAAAGGTCTTTTCTCCCATTTACTAGCATAATTGCATACAGTCACACAAACGCTGTAGTGATTATAGTACTAGAAAGTAACACAGTTTTAACGTAGGATTACGTTCCTCCATAACGGTCCTCCGGAAATCAAAATCCAGACGCTAAAACGGTCCGTCCATACCTCGTTAATTGCAATTTTGACAGTCTGCCAAACGCAGTCTGTATCGCTTGAAAAAGGAGTGAACAGTTAAACAGAAAAGTACCAAAATGCATCAAAATTTTTACATATATATATATATATATATATACTGCTCAAAACAATTAGGGGAGCACATGATTTTAACGAAATTACGCAAATACTTACACCGATAATTAACATAAAATAAATCATCCATAATTTAAAGCCTAGCAGGAAACAGAAGAAGAAACTTCATATACAAATCAAAGTTCATGACGTCAAAAACCAGAAAAAGAACATAAGGGTGGAAATCGGGATGTTGCAGAAACGTCTGTTTCACTGCATTAACTGTGAAATTCGATTGCTCAGTTATTCTTTTTAAGAAAAGGTGACTTGAAAATGTCTCAACAACGTGATTTACCGGAATCCATGGCATGGCGTATTATAGGCAGACTTGAATCCGGGCAAACACAACGTAGTGTCGCGGACGCTGTTTGAGTCGCCAGAAGTGTCGTTGCAAGACTGTGGAATCGATTCCAAGAAACAGGGAATGCTAGACGTCGACCAGGGCAAGGTCGGCCACGCGCCACTACAGCAACTGATGACCGGTATATACTGTTAACAGCTCGTCGAAACAGAACAGACAATGCTACTCAGCTGCAAACACAGTTGCTCTTGGCAACAGGACGAAGGGTGTCCAGCCAAACAATACGTAATAGGCTTCATCAGGGAGGTCTCTATGGACGTAGGACAATGGTCTGAATTCCGTTGACCTCAAGCTACCGTGCGGCGCGACGAAGATGGGCTGCTGAACATCGAGACTGGGAGCAACATTATTGGAGCCAAGTGCAACAGACGAGTCCCGATTACAGACGAGTCCCGATTCAGTCTGGAGTGTGACACACGACGTGTTTTGGTATGGAGGGAAAGGGACACTCGAAATACACATTCGTTCCACATTCGTTCGTGAAAGGTCACAATAGAGACAAGTTGGTTTTATGGTATGGGAGGGAATCAGCATAGGTGGACGTATGGACCTGGAATATCATTCGTAATAGTACTTTGACGGCCCGAAGGTATGCCAGACGAGATACTGAGACCTCATGTCATACCTTACGCTGCAGCCATTGGAGATTCCTTTCTTTTCAGCATGATAATGCCAGACCGCATACAGCTCGTCTTGTGGAGAACATGCTTGAAGCTGAAACAATCCAGCGTATGGAATGGCCAGCGTGCTCTCCTGACCTGAATCCAACCGAGCATGTTTGGGACATGCTTGGACGACGCATTGCTGCGAGACCCAGGCCTCCTTTTACTCTCCGAGACTTGAAGATTGCACTTCTTGAGGAGTGGAACAGTATTCCGAAAAGTGTTATCGATAACATCATCGCATCCATGGAAAACAGGTGTGCAGCAGTCTTAGCTGTTTGAGGAGACCACACACCACATTAAAAATCTTGCATTATTTCTAAACAATACTTTTTTTTCGTTTACATGTAACCAAATTGTTGCCCTAAATCATGCTTTCATGTTTTTTTCCATATTTTGAAAGAATTAAAGCTTAATTACAAATTTTTTACGTCTTTTTTTCTGTATTGCGCATTGATACGCGTTAACTATCCATTTTATGCTAATACGTGGCTGTCTCGCATGGTTTTCTTAACTTCTTTGCTTGCTCCCCTAATTTTTTGGAGCAGTGTATATATATATATATATATATATATATATAATATATATATATATATATATATAATATATATATAATATGTATATATATATATATTATATATATATTATATATATATATATATATATATATATATAGTAGATATATATAATATATATATATATATATATATACATATAAATATATATACATATAAATATATATACATATATATATATATATATATATATATATATATATATATATATATATATATTTATATATATATATATATATATATATATATACAGTCGAACCTCCATATATCGAAGTAGTAAAATGCGCGAAAAAAATTCGATATATAGAAATTTCGATATATAGAATGAGCCTAGTCTAATCATAATTCTCCTAAAAAAATTAAGCAAATTTTCGTATACGATACTCCATTTCTAATTTATATGCGAATCCCACTAAATGAAGTTAAAAACAAAAAAAATGATTTAATGAAAGATTTTTTGATTACTACATATCTTTAAAAAAACAATAATGCAGACAGTGGTTACAATGATAACAGTTACATTCTTTAAAAAAAAAAACTACGAATATCTTGCTGAACAGTTAGTTTTGCGAAAAGTTCAAAGAAATATTCGTATTTATTCAGTCCACTAAAAACTTCACCAGGGACATTTTTCACGAATTGAAGTCCACGACGTATTGTTTCAATAAAATCTCCCAATTTGTCTTGAAAAAAATTTCGATATATAGAAACAATTTTTCTATGTAAACATGGAGATTTGCTAAGAGTTCAATTATAGAAAATTTCGATATAGGGAAGCTCGATATATGGAGTTTGACTGTGTAATATATATATATATATATATAGATATATATATATATATATATATATATATTATATCTATATATATATATATATGTGTGTGTGTGTGTATATATATACAACACATACATGATATATATGTATATACAAAAGAGGTAAGCAACGATTAGTAATCCTACGTTAATAAACCACGATAGTTTCGTTAGATGAGACTACCTGATTTTTTTTTCTCCTGAAATGAAGCCTATAAAAACCACCTTCTGTGTTTATTGATAAAGGTAAGTATTAAATCAATAGCAGATTAATTTATTCATTTATTTGGAAACTGTACCCATAAGAACAATGGTATATTACTAAGAAACATGAATTTCATTGTGTCATTAAAATACTAAATTCATAAGACATATTTGGTCATTACAAATCAAAATAATATATTAATGCAACTAATTTTTCGTGACAAAGATTATTTTTTTCATTAATTCACTAGAAATTTTTGTAATTTTTCAGATAAATGAAACTTCCATTTTCATAGTCAAAGAAAAGATTTTAAACTGACGCTTTTTACAATAATTTTCTTACATTTCGAAATTTAGTTTTACCAAATAACTGTTTGAAACATACATGTTTTTCGGTTTTAGAAATAAAAAAAGGTATTCCCAGAACTGATAGATATCTTGATACTAAATTCCTGAGGATTATTCTTCAGGGAATGTTTCTAGTTATTAAAATGTCACCGCACTATTTTTGAAACTACAACTTTTGATATTTAAATCTAGGATAATCATAGATAATTAAAGTTAAAAAATACATACATACATAATTAATATATAATATATATATATCCTTCGTACAGAAGTTTTCAATGTATCTGATAAAATTAAGCTTTTTTTTCCAATGCGGAGGCACTTGTCGCAAAGACATTCGCCTAATAAAATTAAAAGTAAATTCATATGGAATTTTTAGCTGCGAAAACATTTTAGTTAGAATGTACAAAACTAGATGGCAGCATTATATTTCAATATTGTCTTCCCATTCTGTTTTAATTAAGCAATAAATGAAGATGGAAGCATTGCGTTAGTGATATTAATAAACGAGTTTTTTAGAGATATCGAAATATGACTTTACATGATTCGACTAAACTTAAATCACTTTTAATGGATGTGATGGTTTGAAGATTTAATTCATCCGAGTGTTGGAATGTTTTTAACGATTTTTTTATATCTTTTGAAGTTTTTATTTTCTTGATTAACACTTTTAAAAAGATTTCGCGAAACATTAGAATTGTTTCTCTGTGATATGCTTTGCGGAATTGTCAGTTTCTTAATCATATAATTATTTCACAGCGGAACTTTTTAAAAAAAATTATTTAAAAAATATTTTAACAAGATGTACTTTATATTTTTTATCTAATATAATAATAACTCATTTTTTGTCACTGATTGATTAACATTAATGAGCCATAAACAAGCTAAATCGGTTATGTCCAGTTTTGGAAATTTTCGAAATTTTAGCACCAAAACATTTGATTGACTTATAACATTTCACATTCATAATAAATTTCCCAAATAATAAGTATTAACAACACTAAATGACATTTTTTTTTTGCGCCATCGACTAATAAGTAACTTTTTTCAGACGCCAATCAAGTTATGTCCATACTCTAATGTGAATCATTGGAATAATGCCATTCAAGCCCAGAAGCAAGTACTTGATGATAACTGAAAATCGTTTAGTGTGTTTCATCCCCAAAAAGGTGTTTTGTCGTTGTGGCTTATGCCCCTTGACCGACAGTATGTCAGATCAAGTCCATAAAAGCTATTTTGCAAAGTGGGGCGGCTCTGGTATTTAATAGCACAACAAGGGTCGGAGTCCGACTTGACTAAAGGACTGGCTCTTAATTTTGAACCGAGTCGAGTGACGAGACCGGTACACTTGACCCAGCACCTCCAGAGGTAAATTTGAGAACTTGGAGGACATTGCAGCCACGACATATTTTCATGCACCAGCCGCCATTAGCGTACACGGCGGTGGATTTGTCAGCGACGGGCATCGAACCAAGGACGTTCACATCACTGTCCCGTTGCCTTTGCCAACTGGGCCACCGCTCCCTTTGGCAATTTATTTTACCAGAAAAGGGAAAAAAATTAAGTCTAACTGCTGCAGAAGTATGTACTTGTGAATTATTAAACAATCATTTAAATTTTTTTCTGTCGAAAAAAGAATTAAATCTGAATTGGATGTTATTACTTTTTGTCACTCGCCAAGTCGGTTGTTGTTGTTTCTGATGTCTCCTGATTGGAAGTTCTAGACCAGGACCATATAGGCTTCGGGCTAAAGTGTGCGGCTACAGTTTAATTAGCACCACAAGGGTCAGAGTCCGTCTTAGCTAGTTGCCACCTCAGTTTTGACCGATCACCCCAGGGGCGACATCTTCTGGAGGGGGGGTTGTACCTTCTCCCACCCTCACTGACCTGCATATGGGGGCTTTTCGATCTACGGATTTAACATGCCCATATCCGGTCTAGACACGGAGGTATTTAAAGGCGCGTGCCGGGATTCGATCCGACCACCGTCAGCATCAAAAGCAAGCACGTTACCGAAAGTCCCTCCAGTCTCCAAATCGGTGAGCTCTCTTAGTCACCCGGTCTGGTGATGGCCGAATGGATAAGGGTTCTGGCTTTCGGTTCAGATCCCGTGGGTTCGAGTCCCATTGTTGGCACGGATGTTTGTAGCCGTTCAGAATCGACTTTAAACTCTAGGTCCCGGTCTTGTTAGCCCTCGTGTAGCAGAAAGTGACCGTCGCGTTCCAAACCAAACCAAACACTTAGTCAAGCAAATATTGTAATCATGATAACGAATACTCCAAAGATAATCTATCTTATAGATTTTATATGTCGTCACGTATATTCTACATCCGAAGTAATACATTCTAAAAAAGGCCATTTGAATTTATATTTTCAGAGGAATTATAAAAAAAAATATTTACATTATTTTATCACTTTTCTCCCCTTTTTGTTTTACGGACTTAACTGATTTGGCAAGCGAGTAGCTCATATAGAGGGTTTCTAGTTAATATGATCCAAGTCCAGGAGAGTCAGTTCTGAGAAATTTGATCTCAAAGTTGAACAATTGCAATTAATTAACCACTGACTTTTGCTTGTTTTTTCTGCTTCAGTAACGTATAGTCATGTTTATTTAAATTATTCTCTTGGTATTCTCTTAAATTACAGCTGATATTTAGCCACCACACAGAATTTGAGTGGAAGTTGGGCTTGGCTCACTTTCGCCCTGAAACTGTACTCTTTGGGGGATTGTTATCATCTAAATAACAATGTTTATTTGGAATTATATTTTCAGGGGAATTTTAAAAATAATGTACTAAATTATTTCATCACATCTTTCTAATATTTGTTTTACGGACTTAAGGGGACAGTGAACCTTCAAACCTGACTTTTTTTGTTTTAAATGGATTTGGCTTGAAATTTGAATATGTGATTAGTACCATAGATATGTAAAAGTGGTTAAAATTTAAAGGTGAAATATTAATAATCTATGAATTGTGAATTATCAATTATATCAAAATTTGGCCTAATTAAAAATGTTCCATGCGCATTCTTTTGCATATAATATGGTATATTTTATTTACAGGATACCTTATAGAACTAACAATGAAACTTATTGCTTATTTTAAGCATTCATTAAAAATATAAAGAGAAAAAAATAATAATAGTGAAAACACCTGCTTATTACTCAAATACCTATAAATCATCTGTGCAAGTACAAAATTTAGAAATTCTGAGCTACGAAGCATAATTCTTTTCAATAAGATTTATTCGATATACAGTTAAGTATGTAAAACTTAAATTTCAAGGCAATGCGATAATTAGAAATGCGCCTGGAGCAGTTTGAATATTCGTATGACATGAAAATTTTTATTTGGAAAAACACATTTAAAGTTATTGCTATTAGTAACCACATAATATATAAATTAAATACAAATGTCTATGACTAGGAAAGTAATCACAGAAATTAAAAATTATTTTTGCAACACATTCCTACTCGTCCGTAGTTTCACAAATCAATAAAATTTTTAAAAACCGAATTTTTGGACAAATTTCACAATTTTGTAAGTCCACTGTCTCCTTAACCGATTTCGCAAGAGAGCGGCTAAAATAATACCGGATACAGAGTAATGAAAAGAGTATCGTTTTAAAATAAGTCTAAATTAAATATTTTCGATGCTTTTCTCGTAAACTAATAAACTATTATTACTTCTGCTTCATCAAAACTCAATTATATAACGGCAAAGTTTGTAAATTGGAGGAAGCTGAGCTTCCTGCGTTCATGTAATTAGATCTTTTATAATCCACAAGCATAATCCTCTAATGCTTGTGGCCGTTTCCTTGAAATGTGCATTAGTTCATAATCACATTTCAAGGAAATTCGATGGAAGTCCACCGGGGAAAATCCCCTGTGCCCAAAATTGAATCTTAAATAGATAATTTCAATGAAATGTTAATCATTTAGTTGTTAGTCACGAGTTCTTGAATGGAAGCACATGGAACCTAGATTAAAACATCCTCTAAACACATATCTCAAATGCATTGCCAAATAAAGCTTATTTTTCGTTGAAATGAGGTACTTGGCGACTAAAACTGTGAGAAATGAAATATTGTAACAGAAATATCCCCTAAAATTCGCTGGCAAATTAGAAGAATTAAAAGTCTTAAAAAAAAATTTTATGAAGAAATTGACATGTTAAAGATATCCGAAAGATGAATGTTTTCTAAAAAATGTTAAAAATACCCGATAGACTTAATGTTTTGTAAAAAATGTTAAAAATATGCACGAAAGACTTAATGTTTTCTAAAAAATACTAAAATATACAAGAAAGACTTAATGTTTTGTAAAAAATGTTGAAAAAATACACGAAAGAATTAATGTTTTCTGAAAAATGTTAAAAAAAATACCTGAAAGACTTAATGTTTTCTAAGAAAACCAGAGAGCAAAATGTCATTTTACTACGGCATGACTTACTGACATTGATCCATAAAGTCCGGTTAACACATTACGATTCACATTTTGATAAACTAGATTTACTTTTAATTTACCTTGTCCTCACATCAGCAGAACATATTCATATAGCTTTCATAAGCAAAGTGATTAAATCTTATTAATCATGACAGTACTTGTATGAATGTTAAAATGTTAAAAAATTTCTTCTGTTCGAAAAATGCAACTATTCCCTTATTTTAATCTCTTAGAAATAAATGTTAAGAAAGATTTTTAAAATTATTTTGAGGTAAGGGATGATTTTGGATTTAGAGCAGCTGTCCAGAATTTACTCTGTTTTTTCGAACAAAATCAAACTTACAACTGCCTTCAACTGCCTTTTAGGCTGAACACGCTTGAATGACGTTCCGATACTTCTCTTTAGGAAAAAAAATTACGATAGTTAAAAACAGTTATTAAATTACATATTACTCTGTTGTTAGTGGGTGGGTCTGGCCTATTATATATATATAATATATTATATATATAATAATTATATATATATATTATATATATATTATATATTATATATATATATACTATATATAATATATATGTTATAGTTTCTACTACGTTAAAAATTTTAGCACTTAAAACACATCGTAAATTGTAGGTCTATCGGGACAAGTGGTACAACTTCCAATTAAATACAAAGTTTAGTGTGCAAAGCCAGATTTATTAAAGTATTATACCAGACAGACGACGTAGGTGTCCGTTCCTAAAGTGTCCCCCGAGGAGTGTAAATGGAAAAACGCAAATATACGTCACTTCATACACCAAATTTCAAAATGGACCTTATATATATATATATATATATATTATGGAACAATAACTTTATAACCATTAAAGGAAACGCCTATTCAAATTCCTTTATGATTATCGCAATATAATAACTCCCCCCCCCATCTTGATTTCGACCTGGGAATGCACAAAATAACCTATACTTTTCCCCTATAGCCACGCGCCAGATGATAGACTTATATAAGAAGAACGTTCGACGCAAGTATGCCGAACCGATCACCCCATATGACGTTTAAGTCAGGTGTCCATAAATTAGACCAATTAGAAGTCTTAACACGTGATCGGCGCGTTTTGGCAGAAAACGTTCTCTCGCCGCCCTTCCCGTGTCTGGTCGTTCGTTCCTAGTAACATGCAGAAATTGCGCTGCGATGCTTCCCGTGAATCCCTAATGTTCCGGGAAAAATTTATCTGATTTAGTTCAGCCTGTGCCATGGGAGAATCGTGTTAATAAAAGACTTTATAACCAGCTAACTACAGGATTGTGCTTCTCGCCTGGATTTGGTTTGGTTTGACTTCTCTTTTCGTAGGCCCCGGAAACGACTACAATCTGTTCGAGTTCACATCCGAAGTACTATGAAGTTACAAACCTTTTGCGCTTCGTCCCGATCCTTTAACATTACTTACACACACGCACAC
>OU015491.1:90103464-90120964 GCA_907164885.2 Dolomedes plantarius | reverse complement strand
TGTACGGCTCCCAGAACAGAAGGGCTCACCATTCTGAAGAAACGGAAATAAGATAAGTAAGAATTCCCGATGTAGATCTCGGGATGAAGAAACCCGATTATCTTCGATCTATCCCGATATACCCGATATAGAAACCCACATGTTCTCGGGATGAAGATCCAGATGCAGATCTCCCAATATGTAAATGGGAGAATATTCAATGGACGCAATTAGATTTCTTCAGGACCGAATTAACCCACTTTGGGGCCCTACACATTTCTTCTTACCCGGGCCCCCCTCTCTCTCCCACAAGAAATAGAGCACGCAAAAAAATATAAAACAAAATAAACAAAACTAAAATAATTGTGAAAACTAAAACAAATCTTAAATTTTTATTAATAAAAATATTTAATATACAACAATAAATTTTAGTTTTTCTATGAAAGTTTGAACAGTTTGTTATAAATTTTAAAAAATTGAAAGTTATTTATTAAATGTCATAAAGAAAAGTAAATAATTCAAAATTCATACATGCAACTAAAGGCCTATTTATCGATTGACGCAGGCTCAACCATAGCACAGCGTAAAGTAACGTAGAGCAGTAAAACTTCTTAGTAAAAAATGCTTCTTAGTAAAAGAAAGCACTAAGCTATCTTTACTAAGAAGTCTTTTAAAAGCTTCTTAAATATTGCTTCTTAGTAAAAAAGCATTTAAGAAGCATTTAAAATGCTTCTTAGTAAAAATGAAAGGGCAAAATTATTTAACAATATTTCCCAGGATGTTTTAAAGCATACATGAAGTTAATAATATTCTTATCGCTATAAATAAATTCTAAATTATTGGGAGATTTACTTTCATAAGAAAAACATAACACATTTTCTTAGATATTAGATATTCAAAATAACCATATAAAAAGTATATACTTTTGTTTATTATATTAAGTTGTCCATAAGAAAGTAAATTATCTTATTTACAAATCTTTTCAAATGGATAGTTTGACCGGGCCCTAGACATTGTCTAATTTGTCTATGCGATGATCCGGCCCTGGATTTCTTGCAAACGGTAAGGTGTAGTGTTAGGGCGATTTGAATTTGGATGCAACTAGCAACTAGCTGTAGTATTGATTTGAAATGGCTGTGGGGTGCCCCTTTAAACGATGAAATGAGGGCGTATGCAAATCTGAGTAAATCAATATGAAACGGGAAAATAGACCCATGACCTTCATTTATGCCTTTGTTGTTGTTTGTTATTGCCCCCTGGGTGGAATTTATTTCAGACGAGGTCCAGACAGGCTAGCAGGCTATGGGGGGAGGTAGCCACGGCTTATAATAGCACCACAAGCGTCGAAGAGTGATTAGTCAGGTACTACCTCAATTCTGACCGAGGACCCCTAGGTGTGACATCTGGGGGGTATCGTATCCTCTCCCACCCTATCAAACCTTATAGAGGGAATTTCCGGCATACGGATTTAACATTTCCATATCTGGTCTAGATACGAAGGTATTTAATGACGCTCATCGGGATTCGATACGAGCACCCTCAGCACTGAGAGCCAACGCGCTTCCACTCGGCCACCTAGAGCCTCTATTTAAGTCTTTTATGTATATTACCAATTAATGTTGCCTCAAGAACGGGTTTTAATCCACTAATGGTGAGAGTCGACGATTGAGATACGTCAGAATATCTCGCTAGAAGATGTTGAAATGAGGAGAGTATTTTACCCCGCTTCTATTAGACTTGATTTTAGTGATTGATTTGTCATCCTCTCAGGGAAAGTAACTAAGATTTACACTTCATATGGTAATAAAGAGGAGAAGAAGTTGGAGATGAGTGTTGACCTGTTCAGCAAGATTTAAAAGACTAGAAAGAGGTCTCAAGAGTTTATTTTTTTCACTGAAGGTGCAAACTGAGCATCATGCCACATTTAATTTTATTTCTCGTTCCCTATGAAACATAAACACATGAAATTTTTGCCAATGATAGCTTAATATATTTCTATATAGAATCCTTATTTTAATATTCTAAAACTGGTATTTTAATTATTTTTTTTTTAATTTTGATGAAAATTTTAAAATTGTGGTTTTGGCTTGCATCCATTAGGCCAAGACTAGCAAACCTATTGGTTATAGAGTCCCAAATGATGTTGATAATGATGTAAAACTAATGTATATTTAACGTATACTCCATTTTTAAGCAATTAAAAGCTTAAATTTAAAAAAAATTTAAATTTAAATTATAAAATTTTGAAAAAATGCATTTTTCTATTAAACATGTTATTTTATGTTTAAATTGCTTAAAAATGGAGTATACATTAAATATACAATGATTTTACCCATTATCAATATTATTGGGACTCTAGAACCAATAGTTTTGCTACAGTCTTGCCCTCAATTGATGCAAGCCAAAACACACTTTTAAATTTTCATCAAAATTAAAAATTAAAATTAATAAAATACATATGTAGAATATTTAAATAATTAGTCTACATACAACATATACTAAGCTGTCAGTGACAAAACTTTCTTGTATTTATATTTTATAGGGACGGAGAAATAAAATTAAATGTGACATGATGCTCAATTACACCTTCAGTGAAAAAATAAGACTCTTGAGACTCCTTAGATAACTGCCTGTGGTTGTATAAAAGTGCAATATATTTTCTCAAGATGGGTTGAGAATATCCAGGAAAATGGATTAAAGGAAAGGATGTCCTTTAATACCTAGTCAGTTGCCTTAGCTTTCTGCTTGGAAACTTTTTTTTTTACAGTCCTTACATCGTTCCCCTATCGAATATACCTGACAGAAATTCCTGTATCAACACCTGATATATATTTTGGGTTAAATTTAAAGATATCTTGTAATGTATACACAATACCAAAACATGCCGGTAATGGTGAATCAACGATTCCCAGCCACCTGCACAATACATCGATGATCTACCAAGTGTTACTAAGACAGTTTGACCCCCACCCAGTATAGATTGTTAAAGACCCCCTGAGAGTCTAGTATAGTACCAGGAACAATAAATATTACTAATATAGACCCTTAACTACTAGATCTTCTATATATTGGATCAGTTGTTTTATTTTATCTTTTAATATTTTGAGCGGGTGAAGTAAGTTCAAAGAATTAATTTGATGTCGATACTAGTAAACGAAAATTCATTACAGAACATTTTTGGACAGTAGTATGGCGTAGCATTTCTTATTGAAAGACCGAAGGGCACATATATTTAGATCATCAAGAAAAAAATAACCGGAGTAGGAGTTTCCCAGGGATTTATATTCCATATAAAACTTTGCGGTAAGTCTGTCAGCTTGATTCTTTCGTTTATTACGTCCCGGTGCCATCTGTTACAATGTAAATGTTGAACCACGCCTCAAAGATTTCTAATAAATGTGACTGAAAATGCGATTATTAAGGACGATATTCATCTAAATAGTATTAGAAGTCCTTATCGGAAGCTTTCCTACACCTGTCTAGGTTCCATATAAATATTTGTCTGGTATATTCTCATGCACTGAATTCCCATAAATTAAATCTTAAATTGTACTATGATTACTTGCTCCAGCTTGAAAATTCGAGAAACATTTTGTATTGCACTCGTGGAAGTATAAAAGATTTTCAAAAAGTTCTTATTATTCATTTATATAAATTATATTCCGATTTTACAAATGAGAATATCAAGTTCCTCATGTTTCGTTTTTCATCTTGTAATCGGAATAAATTCCCAATTATCTAACACAAATCCTCTGTACAGCAATGTTTAATTTTATTACAGCTAAGTCGGACGTAATATAAAACATTCGGAGTTCAGTTACCTATCGATCACAACCTCTTATCTTTCCTCTTCCCCGGATGTCTGACTAGTGTTCTCATTTAATGAATTAAATGACTTTCCCCTTTAAGAAAACTTTCATGGCTGAAAACATCTCTTGCTATGATATGATTTGCTAAGCCATATTGTAATTCTGATCTGTTAAAGCAATTCTTATTATACAAAACTTTAGAAGAATGCGGGTAATAAAATGCGAATGGCAAATATTTATTCACACGAGCGCTTCTAAATTTCTTTTTTTTTTTTAGTTTAACTTCAAAAACTTTTTGAAACACAATAATAGAAATTTTCGAAGAACTCACGTAAATAAATATGTTTGTTTTCGAGGATTTTGTTGAATAATGGTTTTTAATAAACAAATAGGAAAACAAGAAACATAATTATTAAGTCAATGCTGACATAAGAAAAATTCATGATTTAAAGTATGTTAAGATACACTTATACACACACACACACATATACATACAGACAATATATATATATATATATATATATATATATATATTATATATATATTATATATATATATATATATATGATGGACAAAATATAGGATAGGACTATATATAGGATAGGTAAAAAAAAAAAACCGACTTAAAATTGCGGTGTGCTTATGGTACGAAGGAAACATTACAATAATATGAATATTTTATTATATATTCTATTATATTAATTATTAATATTTATTATATACATTTTTTTACCCTTATTAAGCAAGAATTTGAAAATAATCTTTATATACCTAACCAAATACAAAATATTCTTTTCTAAAAATCCTCCCATAAATTTCATGTGTGTCTCATTGTCTGGTGCGTCTTATGGTCAGAAAAATACAGTGTATATATATATATGTATATATATATATAAATTAACAAAGATATGTTAGTGACCAAACAATAGATAAAAGGCAGAAAATACAATACATAAATTTAAATTAACATAGAACATATTAGTAAAGGACATTAAAACAAATTTCTTTCAAGTAAGGCGCTGAATGCTGCACTTTTATTGAAGGAAAATAAATAAGCAAAGTTGAAAGTGAAAAACCAGTATGAGCTCTAAAACTGCTTGCAGCCAGGAACTAAAAATATGAAAAGATAAGTATTAAATAGATTTTAGACAGCATTTCTTCATCAGCGGTGCTGATACTGTCTTTCTTCTGTTTCTAATGGTTGTACGGTGTCTAAATATGTTTATTGTTTAGATCATACTTATCAGAAATAATCCATGGTTTTTAGACAGTATCGGCACGGCTGATGAAGAGACGCTGTCTAAAATCTATTTAATACTTATCTATTTATGTTTTTAGTTCCTGGCTGCAAGTAGTTTTAGAGCTCTTACTGGTTTTTCACTTTCAACTTTGTCTTTTATATATATATATATATATATATATATATATATATATATATATATATATATCATATATAATATATATATATATATATATATATATATATATATATATATATATATATATTGATATATTTGCCATTAATGATTATAAATTCCACAGTTATGATAGGTAAAATTCCAAGTGGAAGCCACTATCAACAGTCAAAAATCGCAAGCTGATGAATATTTGTACTATACCCACTTGTGTTTCTAGATTGTAAAACAGTACGCATTTGAGGAAATGTTAATTATGTGACTCTCATAGCTGAAAGAGTATATATCCAGGGTATATATCCAGAGTCTATCTGTATATATCCAGAGCTTCACAAACACTCTTAACCTTTTACATGCCAATGTTCCATTTTTAGAACATCATGTTTAATATTTAAAAAAAATAAACTGTGATATCTGTCAGTTTGAAAAATTACAGTTTATGTAGAAGGTATGACTAATTTTTGACATAAAATTTATTTTTCAACTATGAATATTTCAGCGTAGAAAAATTTTCAAAAATCTGATTTTTTTACAATCTTTACAGTGTGTAGGAAAAAAATTCTATAAATTCCTAAAAATTCAAATCCACCCAAAAATTTCCCCATCGTATTTGCAAAGGACAAGTTTAATGAGTTAATAAAAGAAATTGAAATAATAACAAGAAATAGTTCGTCACGATTGCGCAAAAATTGCAATGTTCCAAAAAAGATCATTGGCATGTAGCGATATACAAAATCATTGATATCACACATCTGATTCTGCCGTCCGACTTACTTAGAAAATTTAGCAGAACTTACAAAGCTGTATACCCTACAAAAGGAGGACTCTTTGGACGTTGACGCAAATGACATTCAGCAGTTTCTTGGATTGCTGTTATTTAGTGGCTACACTCAGTACCTGATGAAATTCATATGGGAGCCTCAGGAAGATTTGCAAATTCCAATTGTTAGCAATTACAATTGCCACAAATAATTTCGGATGTTAAAAAAGTATTTCCATATTGTTGATAATAGTAAATTGGAACCAGGTGATAAATTAGGAAAAATCTTTCCTTTTTATGAGAGAATGGAAAATTTTTAGTCAATTTGGATTTTTTTCATGAAAATATAAGTATCGATGAATCCCTGGTTCCGTATTATGGACCTCATTCGGCTAAGGTGTTCATACAGGAAAACCAATTCTCTTTGGTTTCAAGTTTGGATGCTCTGCTCAGCAAATGGTATCCTTATGCTATGTCTATCATGGTGGAAAAAGTCGAAAATGGAAAATTTACCGCTTGGATTTCATTGACAATCCATAGAAACACAAAATATTTTTCGATAACTTTTTTACATCGCACAATCTGCTGACAGATTTATCTAACAAAGGCTTAAAGGCAATCGGCACAGTACAACATTCTAGAACGGGACACTGTCCTCTTAAAACAGCAAAAGAAATGTCGAAATTTCTACGTGAGGAATTTGATTACCGACGCGACGGATAAGTTATTTGTGCGTTGGAACGAAAGTTCTTTTTGCAACTATTGCATCAAATTTTATCACTCACGAACCATTAGGAAGAGAAAAAAGATAGGTCCGAGCTCAAAAAATAAAGTGATGTTCCCCAACCTTACATTATAAAATTATAAATGAAGGAATGGGTGGAGGACACCTGTTGGACGAGTTTTTGGAAGTTAACGACAACATTACGCAGCAAAAATATGGTACTGGACTTATTATCTATATGGATGCTGGATGGATCTTACACACTGATTTACACAAAAAACAGCATATTAGAAATGGCTCATCTGATTTTAGAAGAGAAATTACTTTCACTTTGCTTCGAGCGAAACCTAAAATTCACGTGTTATACCTAGACCACGTGCCATCAGTCGATGTCTGCAAAGAAAATCAGATGCCCATTATATAATTACATCATGACAAGGGCGTTGTGTGTGTGCCAAAAAACACTACAACATGTGTTTATTTTGCACTAATAGACTCCATTTACACTGCTTCCCTACAATATCAGGACACTGAGAAAACTGCTAAAAAGGAATACAAAAAATTAGTTTTTTAGAATGTTTTATATTTTTTGTGCTACCGGTTAAAATCCCACGCGCCTTCAAAGGATAAAATATTTAATTTTTTATTGGTAAGGTATTTTATATTTTTAATATCGCATTTCTTCAATCGTATGTATATTATTAGTCAAGTTTGTGTCAGTGTAAAATTGTTTTACTTGTTTCTTTATACTTTTTGCATTGCATTTCTTATAAAATTAAAATTATGTAAATTTCCTTAATGAGTTTTACTTAAATTTTAGTAATTTCACATCAAATTATTCATTAACCAGTATTGCAGCATAAAGTTTTAAAAGCTATCCTTACAACGCTTTGTTTTCATCAAGCGAAAAAAAGAGAAAAGATAGCGTTACCTGCCAATGTTCCAAAAATGGAACATCAGGGAAATCATAGACAGAAATTTTTTTTACGGCAATTTTTTTATTTTATAGTCCTTTATGGGTGTATTCTAATGTGAATTTGATGAATTAGTTGTGTCTTTTATTCTTGGATCATAGTGTGGCATGTAAAAGGTAAAGTGTTCTTTAACTGCTAAAGTATATACAAGTTCACAGAATACGTATCTTTCATATCTACTTCATCAAAAAAAAGCATGATTTTATTAAATTAGGTAACGGTTAGGCTGACAGTAATACAGGAGGAGGGGGAAAATTAGATTTATGACATTTGTCAGATATTACCAGTCCAGTTTAATACTTATCAGGAAAATTTCTTACGGCTGTCGTGTACTAACCATTTAGGATTCACTCACATCAATGTTGACCTATGGAGAAATTTATCTATATTTACAGCTACATAAATGCTGATCATGGAATAAAAATGTATTTTCAGATGGTCTGAACATGTTTTAACCTTGGAACAGGATTTATTTTATAAATTTCGTCCATCAAAGGAATTTAGGAGGCATTTAAACACACTATACCAGATTTTAATTTTAAAATATTATTTTCATGTTTAAAAAATTGAACGAATTTGTAAATCTCTTCCTCTAATACAGCAGTACAATTTAATAAAAATCTTTAAATCCAAGTGAAAAATCCTTGGACAAAATTTTCTCTCTGGGTTAATACTGAGGTAAGCGAATCCAATAGGGTTAGTTCACAGCAGCCTTAATAGTAACCTGAAGTTTATATTTAGACGTTCATAAATAAACTACAAGATAATTGCTGGTTTCACATTATTTTCTAATATTTAGAAGTAGTTGCTGTAATAAAGTAATAATCGTTTCTTGCATGGGGCATGATATGCAATCCTTGCTAAAATATATTCATAGGCTAAGTTATTTCCTGAAGCTTAAGTAGCTTGGTTTTTCATAAGGATCATCCTAAAAGAAGAATGAAAGAATTTACATTTACAAATAAATTTTATTAGTTTCTTAAAATTGTGTTTGCCATAGTTTGAACAAAATTCAGTTGCAATAAAAATATGTATGTTTTAGTATAATTCTACAAGTAGTAAAATATCTATGGGAATTAATTTTACATTCGATAAACGAAATTTTTATGAGAATTCAAAGTTATTAACAAGCTAAGATTTTAAGATGGCATTTCAATCTCGGTTGTACAGCCATCATGTACAGAAAGAGTAAAAACTAAAGTGGCCCTCATTGCATCTACTAAACATTATACACTCAGTGGCCAAATTCATCCGACCTTCAGGTGAATTAATTCTACCACCTCTCAACTATCTTTGACAATAGAGTGCCGCAGCGCTGGGAAAACACAATGCGTATGTCATGCAAAATCTTAAGTGACTTAAAGAAGAAATAATGGGAAGGGGGCTCTAAATGATGGTCTTTGAATACAGAATAAACATGCACTCTAGGAGCATTCATACTGACATTCCCAAAGCAGCTTTATTCGGCGATAGTTCGAAGGGAAGAATATTTACTGATTAGTAAAACTGACATGCAGACAGAAAACGTAATTTGTGGAACAAGTAGAATAATCACATATTCCTTACAGTAAACATTTTGGCAGAAGTTTGTAAAAATTGCAAATAATCTGGCTGAGTGATATATGTCATTTCCTCTTAGCGTACGTACACTTCGCCACATTCACATGAGCAGAAAACCTGGGCAAAAAAAGTAAAACTGTCTGTGGTAAATAAGATACATCACCTCCTTCAGGGAGTTTACTAGGAAACATAAAAATTCTTCTAAAAACACGGAATCATCATCTAATTGAGCATACGGGTAATAGTATGTAATGGGACTTCGCTATATTGCTACGGTATTGTTACATTTTCAGGCATCTATGTGTGCATTTCCTTTCATTTGACAAAAATATTTCCGAAGAAGTCAATTATAGTTTAGGGGAAAAACATATCAAGATAAATTCATACAACATAAAGGAAGGGTAAAAATTATCCCTATAAAGAAGTAAGTAGACATAGTTTGAAAGATATGAGTGTGAATGTGAGAAATGAATCACAGACATAACACCAGCAATATTAAAATCTTATATCAGTAACCATCTCCAAATAAAACTTCAAAAAATTAAGTCCGAGGACGATAATATCTCCTACTTTTGGGATTATTCTAGAAATTACTGGATATTTCATGACTAAAAGTTAAAAAAAATAATTTAGACATTCTGATAAAGGAATAATTTTTGCAACAACCCAATCACAATTTCTGCGGATCATTCGATCCATATTTATTCGCATTTATCAGTAAGTACTTTTCAATATCTATCCATTATATATGTATGGTTGTATTTGAAGTATACATCATATATAATATATGATAGATAGATCATATATTATATATGAGGTATAAATCATACGATATGATCTGTCACATTATGTATTAGGGTGGGTCGTTTTTTACTTTTTTTTTAAAATCGAAATCGCCTGTGGTGGGAAAAGCTGTGTTAAAAGCTGAAATTAAAATATATTAAGGCCCCCCCCGTCCCCTTGAAGTTTCTCACCAAAATGTAAAAAAATGCATTTTTTTATTATTTTAAATCCTTTACGTATAAAACATTTTAACCGCCTGTAGTGGAAATTGTTGTATAGCAAGACCCTTTGTGAAAAAAAGTATTTTGATTTCGTATCATATTTAAAGCCCTCGCTAGGCCGGCGAAATTTGGATATTTTAACCCTTTGAAGCAGAATTTTTAATAAACATATTTTAAAATTAAAGCCATTATTAAACTCAATGTCCATCTATTTCAAAGGGTCAAAACAGCTCTTTGCTTATTTTGCCAAAATTATGGCAGAATATCCCAGAATTCACCACAAGGAGGTGGCTGCATTCGAATTCCTCCCGCACCAACAACCCACCCTCCCAACCAAATACGGGAGCATTTTTTTTCTTGTTTAGTGATATAGCAATCTTACACTTTATATTTTGCCTTATTTTCGAACTTTAGCATCAGCTTTTGAGACGCCAATGTTGTATGTATAAAGCTATCGCGACTTTTTGATCCACAGACAAATGAGGATGCCTCTGACACTATCTTGACTGCCCTTTTGACATCTTGTGTACGGCATGGAGAGTCCCGCAGCTTACTTTCAATAAAGCCACCTATTTCAGCCATTTTCTCAATTTCTGCACTCGATATAGGTTTAGGCAGTCAGTGGAGGTTCTGTAAGTGAACATTTCTTCCAATTGATCAGTTCTGCACAGTCGTTTGCGTGAAATTTGGAGACGCGGAATGACAAAATCACAAGTTGTTTCATTGGGAAGTATTCGGGCCTTCATGATTCTTCTGAAGCCTAATTTCCTCACATAGGAACGTTTGTCTTTGAGCATGGCAATAAGCAGGTTTTCTGGGGTGACCATAAAATTATTCATTTGCATTACAGTATCCACTACTAATTTCAGCTCATCGCTCAGATATCCTGAGTAGTGTATAAACTCCCCAAAGATTCTGTGTACCAGCTGTGCATGAAGGATCACTTTTAGTGAGAGAAACCAAACTTTTGTATACACTTTTGGAGCTGCCCACTTCTTTTGAAGATGTAGCACCTTGCTTAAAATTCCTCATCAAAATACAAAATTATCTTCACTTTCAGAAGTTGAGCTACTATCCATAAAACTTTCACATTGTTGAGGTTGGCTATTTATCTCAGTTTCAGATTTTTGCTTATTCACGACATTCAGCATTCATCGATTTCCTTGCCACTCTAAGATTAGCACTCTAGTGATTTTAGCATCCAAATTCCACATATACATTTTCGTCCAAGATCTCTGGTCCTTCAAAAATTCTTGTTCCTAAACCGGCTATTTTCTTGACTTCTCACATGTACACAATGAAAATTCATGACACTTGCATATTGAGATATCAAACAGTGTAGATTTTTGCATCATTTTGCAAACCTTCTGAATTTAGCTTTCGCAGCTTCACTTGTTTTTTCAGTAGACTTCTTTATATTCATGATTTTTTTATGAACTTTTTTTATGAAATTTTTTATGAAACCGCGCAGTACAATTACACCATCTATAGGAGAAATTCAATACAAATTTCGCTGGCCTAGCGGGAGATTTAAATATGATGCAATATCAAAAAAAAAAATTTCATAAACAAAGAGACTTGCTATGTAACAATTTTCACTACAGGCGGTTAAAAAATTTTTGGTACTAAAAAAAATTAAAAATAAATAAAAAATGCTTTTTTTTTACGTTTTTGGAGAAACTTGAAGGACTGGGCGGGGGGCCTAATATATTTTAATTTAAAATTTTTTTTCACAAACAAAGGGTCTTGCTATGCCAACAATTTCCATTACAGGCGGTTAAAATTTTTGTTACTAAAAAAATTAAAAAATAAATAAAAAATTCTTCTTTTACGTTTTGGAAAACTTTCAAGGGGGGGGGGGGGGGCTAAATATATTTTAATTAAAAAAATTTTGTTTTACAAACATTTGATAGCAATACACAGCTTTTCCCCACCACAGGCGATTTCGATTTAAAAAAAAGTAAAAATAGACTCACCCTATTATGTATAGTATGATAGATATACGAGGTATATAATATAGATGGGTCATATATACTGCCCTCCAAAAGTTTTTTTTTCCCAATGCGGAGGCACTTGTCACGAAGACATTCACGTATAATTCACCGCAGTTTTGCTAGCCACTTTATTATGGGGGCGCCATATAGGCGGAGCAGCATTGCCCCCTATGAAGGGACGACACAAGCGGAGACCTTTTAGTGGTGCTTCGCCAGGATTCGATCTGAGCACTCTTAGCACCGAAAACTAGCGCTCTGTACCACAAGGCTGATACGGCCCCGCCCTCCAAAAGTTAAGGTACAACATGTTTTTAAAGTCTAATTTAAGAATGAATGAGCAGAGAAACAAGAAATTTTGACGAAATGTGCACTAAACAGTTCTTTATTAAATGCGACAAAGAAATTTAGACAATTTACATAATTTACATGAGTTACAGCAATAAAAAGCATTCTTGGCAGAAAACTCCATTATTGGAGAAAACAGTACATCACAGTTTTATGTGTAAAAATGTCATGGAAACATTAAAGAAGGGGTTTCTAATAAGGAATATGTCCACACCTACCTATAATTCATTGTCGACACCGACTTTTCATGCTACCAATTAAGTTGTTGGACACAGGAATGGGAAGCGAAGACCAGACACGGAGTAAACCTTGTTTCAGCTCATGTAACGACCTTGGAGGAGAACTTAAAGCAGCAACGTTTTTTCCCAATGTAATTCCAAACATACTCTATCGGATTCAGGTCTGGATATCGAGCTGGCTATTCCATTCGCTCCAAACCGTGACCCTCAAGATAATCCTTTATAAGCACAGCTGTGTGAGGTTTTGCATTATCATCCATTAGAATGAATTTGTTGCCAATAACAGCGGCATATGGGCAGACATATTGATCAGGACCTCGTCCCGATATCTTACACCAGTCATAGTTCCTCTATAGAACTCATGCAGGTCAGTGTGACCACCGAGAGAGATTCCTGCCCAAACCATGATTCCACCTCCTCTGTAACTGTATCTTTCAGCAATGTTGGATTGATTGTATCTGGTGCCATGCTCCCTCCAGATCAGCAGACGCCCTGAATCGCTCTCTAGTGTGAACCTGGACTCATCTGTGAAGAGTACAGATGTCCATTGCTGTCTGGTCCAGGAAACGTGTTCTCTTGCTCAACATATATGGGCTCTTCTCTGTCGTCGGTTAAGTGGGACACACATAACTGGTCGTCTTGCATAGAGACCACAATTGTGTAGGCGTCTTCGCACCGTAGTAGAGGATATTCTTGTCCCTGAAGTGATAAAATTATCTGAAACAAGCTGAGGCACAGTAACGCTTTTCCTTCTTAGGGCGAATGAGCTAGAAAGCGGTCTTTCGCAGGTGTTGTAACTCGTGGTCGGCCTGGAACATGTCTGCTAGACACAGAATATTCTGATGTAAACTGATTCCACAGTCGTTAGACCACATTTCGAGACACGTTGAGACGTCTAGCAGAATCAGCTTGCGACAATCCCATTTCCATCCATCCGATCGCCCTCCGACTTAATGAATCGGGTAAACGACTATTGGTAGACTCTCCCGGGTACTGTCAACGAAATAGCCAACAAAAAATGAAAATGCACAATCTTGCACAATACTTACACACAAAGTTAGGAAAGTTTGAATTTTCCACTTTTTTTCTTACTCTTATATAAGTGACAATTATTTAAAATGAAAGTGGTAACCAAGGTTTTTTTTTGCATAAGTCTTCTTAAAATTCGATACTGTCATTTATATACACTATGAATTCTATTGTTACTGCCTTTATTTTAAGTCTGAGCTTTGAAAAACTTGTACCTTAATTTTGGCAGTGTATTATATATGAGGTATACATAATACGATATGCTCTATCGTATGATGTATGTGTGATAGTATATATAATTCTTATGGACTAATTTATTATGATAGCTGGGGAAGTATTAGGAGGGTTCGAAATATTAATTGTCTCTTGTTTCCATTGTCACACAGACATTTTGTAATTGTGTCTCACAGACACGAAGAAGCAAAACCTTTCTGTATTACATATGTCCAATACTCTGCTGTTACGTACTAAACCGAAATTTGGCAGTTAAATCCAAATATATAAATTTTAAAAAAGGTCATACATTTCGAGGATCTGTTTATACCTTTTAAGGGTCTACTAGGTTAGCCCTTGAGACCGACTGACAAGAAACTGGTTAGGCGATGTGTAGGATGACCTAAAGTAAATGAAATTTAAGAATTGGGAGAAAAAAGCTCACTGAGAAGAATGGGTGGCTCAGGAGTTCAAAGTATAGTTACGCCAAAGAGTAATAATAGTAGAACTATTCAAATAGACCAGTGATTCCCAACCGGTGTGCCGAGGCACTCTAGGGTGCCGTCAGATTGGCCAAGGGTGCTGCGAGTTTTTTTTTTTATGCAAAAAAAAAAATTGTAGTAGGATACACTTCAAATAAATATTACTTTGAATTAATTACTCTGAAGCCCGATAGATTGTGTCACAAACCGATGCACTTGTTCCTGACGGTGAGTTAGCTTCTCTCACGACCACAACTGTTGGGCTTGATATCAAAGATTTGTGCTCTAAGTATCAATCGTAAGTCTCACATTAATAACACAACACTCTTTTTAGAAATTTACATTGTAGTCATCTAGTTTAATACCATACTGAATCCTATGGGCATTTTTGAAACTGACTTAATAAATCCTAGTGTTTGTTATTGATATTTTTGTCATAAATGAAAAATATCAGCAATGGTAAACAATTAAATAAAGTATTTTGTTGAACTTAAATTTAGCATGTTCCTGAAATATATTCCACTTTAATTTAATATAAAAAATTTAAAAAGAAAACTAAAATTCTAACAAAGGTGCCCCAAATTTTTAATATCATTTCCAAGTATGCCGCAAACATTTGGTCGCAAACAAAAGGTTGGGTATCCCTGATAAGGACTATAAAGTTTGTCCTTCATTTAGGAAAAAGTTAAGAACATCCACATAACAAGCATCAGTAAAGATGTAAAAGAATATTTTAAACTAATAAAATCCAGCTGTGATACAGTAGTAACTGTATCACAGTTGTAAATACTTATTAATTCGCACTTTCAAAATATTTGGCTAGTGAATCGAAACTCTGCTTTTTCTCCCTAGATGGCGCCAGGAAATGGCAAAACTTTCCATCGAACGATTTCATTCGAATCACGGTACGAAATGAGTTTATCATAATAAATGGAAATAAAAATTTAATGCCTATTTAATCAAATGAATAAATATCCCGATGACTAAATCCAATAAAGGAAGTTCTAAAGAGAATTGGGTGGAAATTTTAAGGATATTAATGACAATCTTTTATGGAATGGTTTATAACAACGTTAAAGATTTCAAATGATATTTCTGTCATGGACATAATATATACTCAGACATACTTAGTTTCTGTTCTTCTATTGTAAATAAAATAAGTTGTAAAAGTTACAAATAAAATTAAAAATTAACTTTAGTATTTTTTTCTTTCTATTCTGTGGCTTAATTTTATAAAACAGAACGATTTATCGAGGTAGGTTATTTCATTAAAACGAACCAATTAAGAAACTTTGAAATATTTATTTTAAAATATGATACCATAAAATAAATCATAGTTGTAACTGATTATCCTGCAGGTGATTTAAATAATTTGAGATATTGTTTAATGATTTCATGTCGTTTAAACAAAAGCTGTTTTCACCTGCAGTATACTGTAGATGCAGTAGAAGTAGTTTTACAGTAATTTCACAGGAAAGTATTTGATTGTTAGTTAATTCTCCCATACAAATATTGAATAATCTGTGAAACCGAAAATATCAAATTGTGAATAACATATAATTAAATGTTAATAATATTCGATATTTTCAGTAAGATATATTGGTGAGATATTATGCACCGAATATAGGTAAGATATTCGGTAAGGAAAAAAGATAAGATATATTTATATACTTGAGTTTATAAATACAAGTATATGGGGAAGGGAATTCCATTTAGAATAAAGTTTCTTTTGAAAATAGTTATATCGATTAAAAATCATCAATAAGTATAGAAATTAATTTTTTTTCAGTTTTTAAAACTGAGTAACGCCTACAAGATATAATATTAACTTTCAACGAACGCAGTGATTCATTTGCATTCTAATATTACAATTATCTAAAGTAATAAATGAATAAACGCATTCGATACCTGATTAAAAAAAATAAGTTTAGAATACATTTAAATTAAAGTCTTATTTCCGAGATAACCCATTTTTCCTAAACTTTAGTGAAAACATTTATTTACTTTTCTAAATAGTAATTAATGTTATTTAGCCTTTCTCCTACTTAAAAAGATGCTTCATTATTGTTATTGTTATTATTGTTATCACTTATTGTTATTATTGCAGTATAATTATTTTTATTTCAATATTCCAAAGATGCAATTGCTACTATATCGGAAAAAAATATTTCAGATAATGACAGTAATAAAATCATAATTTGAGGAGAAACCTATTTTCGAAAATTGAAATTTCTCATGGCTATTCAACTCAAAATTAATTTCTGAAGAATTCAAAAGAAACTACGATTTGCAATGAAAAATGTCAATTTGATACCAATTTAGTATATAATTAAACATACTAATTTGGTATAAATCGAATTTCATATTTTTGGAATATGCTATTTCTCCTTTCAAAGGATTCTGCTGCCATCTTCTGGAAAAATCAAGAAATACTTTATATCTGTGATTAATTAAAGGTTTCAAAAACGTATTATCCGAGTGAGTTATAAAATGAACATTATTATATAAATTCGAATGTATAAATAATTTATATCAGTTATTTATTTATTTATTTTGAAATTATTTTCCCAACAATTTTAGCATTTAAATAGAGAATATGACTGCAAGTTCCAAGTAGTGAAGATTTCCTTAAAAAATTTAAAATTAAACATTAATTGTCTGGTGAGGTGAAAAAATTGCATCACCAGACTAAGATTCATCTAGATTTATCTAGAAATTACGAATGTAAAATAACTTAGTTTTTGTCTCAATTTATTAATTAGTCTAATGCTTTTAGATTATTTTTTTAAATTTCCCTCTCATTGTAACATTTTGTTAAAAAAGGAATTATTCATTCTAATATATAAAATTACCTATGATTATTTCAGCACAATAAATTTTTCAATCTCCATTTTTTTTACCTTTGCAAGCCCTATTTTTATGTAGAATTGGTTAATATTGATTTTTATATTTCCAACAAATATTTAGATATAA
>OU015491.1:90080964-90098464 GCA_907164885.2 Dolomedes plantarius | reverse complement strand
TTACAGTAACAAGACAAGCATCACATGACCAGGTTGTATGTCTCCCATCATAAACTTTTTAAAATTGTTTAGTAAACTATGATTGTATGATATTATATTCTTGTTTTAAATTGAAATATAATTGTGATATTGTGTTAAACTTATAAGATGGAAGATAAAACTATAAAGACAGAATTTCAGGGGGAAAAAACAACAACAACAACAACAACAAATGATAAAATTGAGACAGAATGCAAGGACGATTTTCAACTTGAATATGTAGAGAGAGAATTCAGGGATTTTATTCCTTTTGACCCAGAGGGGGGAATGAAACTACAAAAATGGCTTGCCTATATTGAGCAGAAATTTTGCCAAGCAAATGTTTCAGATGAACATAAACTAAGATATATTTCAAAATTTCTCAAGGGGAAGGCTCTAACAGTTTTTGTAAACACTTGCTTAGACATCCAAGATTGGACAGAATTAAAAGACACTTTGCAAGAATTATTCTTTGAGGCAGATAGCGTGGAATTCTCTGAATTTTCCAATTTGAAATTTGAATATAATGATGACTTAACCAAATATTTTCATAAAAAAATTGATGTAGGAAAGAGATTGGGGTTATCACAGAAATTAATACTAGAAGGCCTAACACAAGGCCTAAATGCTCAAATGAGAATGACCATAGCTGCAAATCCTCCTCAAACCACAACAGAATGGATAGTGTTGGCTAATAAGCTAATCAAAATAAATAATGAAGGAAACAACACTAATCAAGGGGATCGGGATAACTTTTTTAACACTAGATTTGAAAATAGGAACCAATTACGACAGAATTATTACAACCAACCTCAAGTTAGGATGAATTATAGCCCACCTCACCAATTTAGACAAAATTACTCCTCCCAGTCTCAATTTAGACCTAATAATAATCAACAAACTCAGTTTAGACCTAATTATAGTCAGCAGCAACAATTCAGACAATGGCAACCCAGAGATCAAAGGTTGAATAGAAATTTTGCACCCAATCCCAGTAACCAAATTAATCACCACCAACAATATGCAGACTTACCATCTAGACCCTGTCGAAAATGTTCTAACTTTGGCATAAGTAATGCTTATCATTGGGAACAAACTTGCTCTATTAATGAGAGATTTGATAAGATGTCGGTGTCAGACAATAAACATCATTATGAGGAACCTGAATTTGAAAGAGATCAGGCGCCAGAATGACAATTACTGTCATTGAGGGGAAACATTATCAGAAATAATAGGGTTGACAAAACAA
Source organism: Dolomedes plantarius (assembly GCA_907164885.2). Taxonomy (NCBI): domain Eukaryota; kingdom Metazoa; phylum Arthropoda; class Arachnida; order Araneae; family Dolomedidae; genus Dolomedes; species Dolomedes plantarius. The sequence goes on along the minus strand of OU015491.1, from coordinate 90,097,197 downwards.
AAAGACTATATGAAAATGAGAAACAGAATTTTTTAAATTGTGTGATTGACACTGCTTCGACTATTAGTCTGATGTCACAAAAACTGGTCAAGCAATGTCAACTGAAATGCTATTCAAGTTCTCCAATTAAGGTCAGGCAAGCTGAGGGTGAAATCTTAATTACAACTAAATGTGTATTAACTTTGAGAATAGGGAAAATAATTAGAAACATTTCTGCATATGTTTTGGACAATGACTTGCCTTATCTTATTCTGGGACTTCCTGAGTGTAAAGAGTTTAAATTAGTAATTGATTGTAACCAATTGTGTGTGTATCAAAATAGAATTTCTTTGAAAATGGTTAATATTTGTGATATAAGTAAAATTTCATTACACCTACAAATAAATGTGATAATAAGCATGTGGATAATAATAGTAATGGTCATGAAATTGAAGTTTCTGATATGTTTAACCCTTATGAAGAAAATTCGCAGAAAGAAAATGATATTTTCTGTATTGATTATGATGTAAATGACAATTTTAATGAAAGCTCTGGGGAAATCAAAGCAGAAAGTAATCCAAATTATGAAAATGTTGACATTAATGATCAAATCAAAAATTTAGATGTTGATAGGGAATTAAAGAATTTATTGCACAAAAATAATAGACTGTTTTCAGCTAACAAATATGACATAGGCAAAATAAGGATGGAACCCCAAAGAATAATCCTAAATTCTGATTTACCAGTGAGTCTAAGAGCATACAGGACTTCGCCAACTGAGGAAAAGGAGATCAGGACCCAAATTAAAAATTTGTTAGAAGCAGGAATCATAAAAGAATCACATAGTTCATACTCAAGTCCTGTGACTTTGGCAAGAAAGCGAAATGAGGGAAAAACTAGACTTTGTATTGATTTCAGAAAACTAAATTTAATTTCTAAGACAGATGCAGAACCCTTACCCAGAATTGATGATATTCTAGATAAATTAAGCAGAGCTAATTACTTTTCGACTTTAGACCTTACCTCAGGGTATTGGCATGTACCCGTCCACCCAAAAGATACTGAGAAATTGGCATTTGCCACTACTTTTGGCTTATACGAATGGCTAAGACTCCCATTTGGTTTAAAGAACGCCCCTGCAATATTCAATAGGACTATCAGGAGAATTTTGGATAAATATAAAGTTAACTTTGCATGCCACTATTTCGATGATATTATAATTTTTTCAGACTCCAAAGAACAACACCTTGAACATTTAGAGATACTATTTAACATTTTCAAAAAAGAGAATATCAAGTTAAAATTAACTAAATGTACTTTTCTGCAACAACAAATTAATTTTCTTGGATATAATGTAACAAATGGGAAAATTGCCCCAGACAACATTAACATTGAAAAGATAAAGTGTTTGAAACCACCAACTAATGTAAAAGAACTCCAAAGATTCTTGGCACAATAAATGTGTATAATAAGTTTATTCCAAAATATGCAAAAGTAAGACAGCCATTAAATACATTATTGAAAAAGGGAGTAAAATGGGGATGGTCAGACAGGTGCCAAGAAGCTTTTGAGGATCTTAAGAATTTATTGATTTGTAAACCAATATTGCAATTGTATGATGTAAACAAAGACTGTCATTTATTTGTGGATGCTAGTAAACATCAGGTTGGAGCTGTTTTAAAACAGCCAGGTGAAGATGGGGTGTTGCATCCCATAGCATATCACTCTCGTGTATTAAAGGACTATGAGGCAAATTATTCTATTACTGAAATTGAGTGTTTGGCAATTGTGGACAGTTTAGACAGGTATTATCATTATCTCCACGGGAAAAAGTTCACAATTCACACAGACCATGCTGCCTTAGTTTGGCTTAAAAATGTGAAAAATCTTCGAGGTCGACTTTTTCGCTGGTCATTAAAACTAAGTATGTTCGACTATGAAATTAAATACCAGAAGGGAACTGCAAATATTGAAGCTGACATGCTTTCAAGGAACCCTATTCTAGAACCTAAAACCCAAATAAACCATTTAATTGAACTAAGAAAAATTGTAGAATTTCAAAATAAAGACAATGTACAGGGACTTAAATATAAAAAAACTAAATGATGTAATCTACATGAGAAAGAAAGGATTTTTAAAAATTGTAGTACCATTTTCATTGAGGTTAGAAATTTTAAAAAGAGCCCACGAGGACTATGGACACCCCGGAATAAATAAAACAATGCAACTACTTACACCCCAATATTATTGGCCCAAAATCAATGAGGACATTAGTAATTATGTTAAACATTGCCATACTTGTCAATTAAACAAAAAGAAAAGACAGAAAAGGTTTGGATTGCTGCAAGAAGTACCTCCGACAGACCAACCCTTTGAGTGCTTAAGTTTAGACACAGTAGGCGGATTTAATTACTATAATTCCACAAAGAAATATTTACATTTGATAATTGACCATGCAACGCGTTATATTTGGGCTTTTCCATCAAAAAGCGTAACTACTGAAACTTATACGAATTGCTTAAAACAAATATTCCAAATTCAAACACCAAAAAAATTGCTAACCGACAGAAATGCAGCTTTTACATGTTCAAAGTTTAGAAGATTTTTAGAGCATAACAATGTGCAACAATTACTTACCTCGAGTCATCATCCACAAACGAATGGAAAGGTAGAGAGGGTAAATCAAACAATAATTACTAGATTAAGGTGCAAAGTACATAACTCAACAAAACTCCTTGGACAACCCTATTAAATGAAGTAATTAATGAATACAATCATACGCCTCATTCAGTCACCTAAATGACCCCAGCTTACCTACTTTTTGGAATATTACCTTATGAACCTCATGTTAAAAAACAAGATTTTTATCCTCAGGTGGATGAGGCGAGAAAATTAGCTAAAGAAAGGACAATTAATTACCATAATAGGAATAAAGTAAAATATGATGCACGTTTTGTAGAATCTAAATTTAATGTTGGAGATTTAGTGTTATTCGAAGAATTTCATTACCCTAATACAAGAAAATTAAGCTCACCCTATTCTGGACCTTACACTATTCTAAAACAAATGTCAAAAGTTAATTATGAAATTGATAGAGCAAACTTTCACACTAAACGAGATTCTGAAATTGTCCATGCTTGCAGATTGAGATATTATAATGCACCAGAGAACTTAAAACTACACCACGAATAATGACAAACATTAGATCCATTTTTCTTTCTTTTCTATGTGATGCTTAACATCATTATATTTTTTTTAAATTGATATAATTAATTATGTGTTGTCCTACTAAAGATATATATATAAAAAAAAAAAAACTGTCTAACTTAAACTTTCTTCTTAAGAATACTATTATATGTGAATTTTTTTTTGGATCTCAATTTAAACACCGACTATGACAACTCTACTTCTTTAACCTTTCAGTAAATTTCCTATTTCTTGAATACACTTTCCTATCACCCAACTCTACAAGCGCGTTGGATGCCGTCCCAACTGTTTAAGATCTTATTAATTTTTTTACTATTTGTTTTTAATTCAACAACTCAGTCACTTAAAGTGCTGAAGACTATATGCTTGAGTAATGACTAAAACAGGGCTGGGATGGCCACTCCTTTTGTCCTCCCATTTCTATATATTATACTCCCACAGGTATGACAACTGCACCTTTTCCTTTTTCTCCATCTTTGTACTATACAAGATGCTGTTTTACAACGCAGTCATATTCTGTCGGAGATTCACGGTTAGTCCACTGTACGGCTAAAAGACTCTTCCTCCTTATTAGTCAGAGAACAATATGGAGAAAGAAAACCCACTTGTTACACAAACATAAACACAACCCTCACTGCTTAGAGGTAGAATTAAAAAATTTGAGACTAAGAGTTTGGGTAACACACATACAACAAGGTACCTTCAACACAAAAAATGGATACCCACGTAGAATTAAAATAAGTGTACACAAATGAATAGTAAATAAATAATTTGAAAATAAAGTGAAAAGTATTGAGAATAAATAAATAAAGTTATAAAAAAATAAATAAAGTTAGAATAAATATGAATAAGTATAATTAAAGAATATTGAATAGAATTTTGGAATGAATAAATATTGTCGAAATAAAATGAATATAAGAAATGATGAAATAAGAATAATAAGAAATATAAAAGATATTAAAAAGAGATTTTTTCTTTTGATAATAAGTAATATTGAAATAAAGGAGATAAGAGATATTAAGAAAAAAATAATGAGATAAATAAAGATACGAAAACTAGATAATGAGTGATATGTTTTGTAATTTTTATATACAATTGATATATTTGAAGTGTGATTTCATTAAATCTTGTGATTTTTATTGAAAGTGTGATTTTTATTATAAACTGTGATTTTTATTATGTAACTAAAGAACTAATTTTCTTTATATGTAAACAAACCAAAATAATGTTATGTTTTATGTATTCTACGTTGGTGAAGCAGAAATAAGAAACAGCAACACAAAGACTGTGATTTTTTAATTGGTGTATTTTCCTCAACATACTAATGACTGTGACAGGACTAAAAATGTTGCAATTCATTACAAGATAAGTAAATAAAGATTTTTTTTTGGACTCACTCCATAGTAGTGAACGTTGAGGAAGAATTTTTGAAATTTTCAACTTGTTAATTTTCAACTTCAGTTACTTAATTTTTGTTTGTTTTAATATTTTTATTACTATGTTTTGTTATTTTGTATTATTCAAATCGAGATGATGGTAGATATTGTATTAAATGTATGTTTATAGTGAAAATTTTTGGTAGTTTACAACTTTTTGGTTATGTTAATTGATATTTTTTTTTTTGAGATTTTGTTGTGTGGGGAGACGTCCCTATTCAACAGGTTTCAAATACATACTTATGTAGAATCTTCAATTTAATATTATGTGTCCTTCTTTTTAGTGATTTTATATATATTTTTCAGTAAATTTGATAATGTTGCTATGTCAGCTCATCACGTGATCTTTAAAAATTTTTTTTGCAATTTAACTTTAATTGAACTTGAAATGTTAACTTATTCCAAATTTTTTAATGCCCATTTTTCTCACTCATCTGAGTGAGTCTGCCCTCCAATGCAGGCATTGTAGGTCAGCCTCTTCTCGGACGGGGGGGATATTCTATAATATTAAAAACTAGTAATTTCTTAATTCAACAATCTTAACATTTAAAAACTATTAATTCCTCACTTTACTATTCCAAATTACAAACCCTTTTTTAATTCCTTGAAACAGGTAATTCCCTTTGGGCATTCGCGTTAAATTCCATTTTAAAATCTAACATTATTCTAAATTCCCTTGGGCGTACGAGCTAACTTTCGTTTTCAAATCTAAGTCCTAAAAGGCCTCTAGTGGAAAAAATTAAATGGCTGCCTGTTTAAATGAAAACTAAACTGGCGTAGCGTGGGCAGAAAATTAAACGCTGTAGCGCATTTGTCACGCCTTTTCTTAACTTTTAACCAATTAAACCCTACTACGATCACATGACGAGATGAGTTTATATAAGGTTTGGGATCACGTACATGTACGCTTTTTTGATCATGTAACTGACTTGAATAGACGTAATAAAGTCTTTCCGTAAGAAGCCGAGTGCGTCGTTTTGATATGGAGTGAATTGTAGTATTAATATCTTCTTCTCACCGTGACATGGGAGATTTCGATATCTATTGGGCCAGTGTCAGTCTCCCATGTTATATATATATATATATATATATATATATATATATATATATAGATTACAAAAGTCAGAAAATAATTCACTGTAAACATATTTTAAACAAATATATATATATATATAACTGGGCCTTAACTAGCCATTCCTGTACCCTGGGTAAGAATTTGCATTTGGGATCCTTAATTAATTAGGTTTTGGAAAATAATAAAACAGATACAGCATTTTGGGCCCCCCTTCCAAGTGGGCCCTGGGTGGTTGGCCCTGTTGGCCCTGCCTAGTTACGGCACTGAATATATATATACGGCCATATTCTGTTCAGAACTGATTAAGTCAATATAGAGCCAATATTATGGAAGAAAACTCTTTTTGACGGCCACCCCTCAAAACAGCCACTTTAATTCGAAGCCATTACTGGCCACCATAGAGCAGTTTCCCTGAATTCAAATATTAATCACTTAAGTTAACGCATAGATAAGTTGCTCAAATATGACTCGCAATAACTTGATATAAGTTATTACGCAGCAGGTATAAAAGGTAAAATGTGTCGAAAATTTTACTGATTTGCCTCTCTTATTCGGTTAATGAGATTCCTCAGATTCATGCAGGTTCAGTAAAATAATAAAGAAATTTGGATGCGCTCAGTACATTGTTGATGACTTTCTTCTGCAAAACATAAATTTGAAAGAAAAAAACACAGAAGAATGCTACCTTGAGGCATATTTAACAGCTTTTTTTACACTGTCTTAAGGATCTTATCCCTCTTTATATCTGCTTGTGAATTTGTTTTACTCATTTGCTTTATTGAATAAACTAGAAGGGTTCTTATGTTTTGGAATCAACAATCATAAGAACTAGGCTTGAAAAGAAAAAAAAGATAGTTTTATGTCTTCGGTAGCTTCACTTCGTGGATTTCAAACCATAGGTTTTCTTTTGAAGAGAAGTATATCTTCGACACTCATAGAATATTCTTAAAATTTGCTCACAACTCGTATCACTGACATTTTAGTTAATGTGTCTGTTAAATTCCTTATATTTCTGTCGCTTGGTAGGGTATTTTGTAGTAAGTTTTTTTAAAACAAATTACTAATTTATTCCCTTTATTTCGTTATTTACTTTCTACCTCCATTTTTTTATTCTTGTTAATGTTTTACTCTACGTTAACCTCGCCATTTTCTGTTTTCCAGTTTGACAATTTCCACCTCTCACGATTTTTCTGTTATGGAAATAGTGGCATTCTCCTTGTGTGTTTCTCTGGTTGTCATTACTTGTATGATTCGTTACACGGCGGCTGAAAAAGCAGGCTGGTTTTGCCTTCGATATTCAAATAGAGTTTTGATATATTTCATAAAAATAAATGATTTTTCTTTCAAGCAGAACATAACAGTTTATTTTAAAAAAGGGGTAAAATTATTTGTTTACTTATTTATTTTCTTTTTTTAATACTGGGACGTAAATTAATAATATATATGGATATAGTAATATTAGAAGAGACCATTCAGGTTGCCTCGTTATATGGTTTAGTTCTATTACTGCTACAGAATCTTGCATTTATGGGGCGTTGAGGTCAAAGTGCGTGATTTCGGCTTATTTTGTCTGCATTCTTCCTGTTATTATTTTTCTCTGTTGAATTATTTCCTTTTATTTATATTTGTCTGTTTTCAGTATGAGGATTTGTTGCAGCTGCGCAATCTTTTATTGAAAGTTAAAATTTTTCAACGCTAGGTTAGGTTTTCTGTTAATTTGTTGCTGTATATGCCTTTTTTATATGTATTATTTCGTGTTGAATTATTTACATTATTTGTGCTATAGTAATATTAGCTAACAGTTAAACCATACTCCCGTATAACAAAGAAACGAAATTTATATTTCGGGAACAACTCGATAGATTCTCATCAAATACGTAAAGTTACAATCCAGTACGTGAGTATCATCAATCGATGTTGAATTAAATGTAGAAATTCAGGTCTGTATAGCTAACTTTACAAAATTTAGACCTGCCGAAATAGTGCTAGGCTCTGGTTTTAGAAGTGCAGGATTGGTACTCGACACGTGTTATTCGGTACGCTTCACACCAGAAAAGTTGATCTGCCAGACAAAATGTAGCCTTTGCATGCATTTCACACTCCACCAAACACGTCTGTAGTGTCCGCTCATCGAAGCGACAGGCTATTATCGGACTGCTTGGATAGTAAATTTTAAATAAACATGACGGCGTGAGAAGCCTATATGTATAAACTAGCTGAAAACCCGCACTTCGCTACGGTGTACATTCAAATTAAATACAACGGTCAATGTATGCAATTAATGCCAATATATATATATATATATATATATATTTATATATAATATGACGATCAATGTATAAAATAGATGTAAAAAAAACAAAAAAATGTATTTATAAAAAATTGTAAGAGATATTTTTATAGACAAAATAATGTAGAAGAAAATATTCAAATTAAATCTAATAGGACATACTAAAGAATATAGTACAGTTAATATAGTACAGTTTGAGGAACGCATCTTACTGTATTTTAATATTTTTTTGGATAATGTATAATCGTCTGCTGCATTAGCAAGGGAAAAATATGTTTTTGTCTATTTCATTGTTATGGACGTGACGATAAATTCATTTAAAGTACCAGAAAAAGAAATCGCTTGATCAGCATTTAATAGATTAAATTCTAAAAATTTATCTTTAAAAATTCATCAAAAATCAGAAAAGGGTGGTAAAGATTCAAAAAAGATTTCATTTTAAAGGAATTTTTATGATCTTTCTCGTGATATAAATTTTATAATCCTCGAATTATTATTTTAAATGAAAACTTAAAAAAAGTTACTAAAACAGCTTAAAAATTTAATTTTAAAAACACGTAAGAAGAATTTTTCAAAAATCTTTCTTAGTGCACCCCTACACAATAAGAAGAATCGCCATGCAAAATTTCAGCCCTTTAGGCCCAGCGGTTTGGTCTGTGTGTTGTATGTCAGTCAGTCAATCAGTCAGTCAATCAGTCAGTCAGTTACGGAACTGCTTTATATATATAGATACAGGCCACAATCCACCGAGTCGACATCATCAGATGAAGATGCCGAAATGGTATGTAATGGGCCTGATCAGTTAAAGTAGAAAAATACAAAAGATAAGGCAAAATGTTTTGGGGGATTTTACGTAACCATCCAAAAAAATTTTCCCGACTATTCAACAGTTCGCAGACTTTTCTGAAAAAAGTCTGATAATTTTTAACACCCCTGGTATCAAACTGATATGATGCAAGATAAAATAATAATTAAAATGGGAATTACTGTTTAGTGCACCTTGTAAGTGCATACTTAATATGTTTTTAATTAAATTATCTCTCATAGAGAAAGTTTACTCAGAATTTTTAATTCTCATTTTACATCAACAGATACCTATACATATATGAGACATATAAATTTTTTTTTGTCTGATATAGTATTACGCAGGCGAGGCGACAGAGACGGGACAAGACTCTGCCTTGTCTGCAAATCAAACAGTAAGCGCACTCGGCGAAGAAATAACGCTCCTTGTTTGAGTCCTGCATGTGAAATTCGAGCGTATTTACCATGTGCGCCTGGCCTTAGACATGCAGAGTATAGACAGGCAAAAGTAATATGAAATAGTAGTCTTAGACGCAAATAAATGGTACAGAACACGACCCTCTCTAGACGTCGAGAGCGCGTCATAAAAGGTACAGGTTTTAGAGGAGCTTATTTTATCATTCAGTAAAGGTATAAAAATGGTCACATCCATTTCGAGTTTTAGGCTTGTAAAATTACGTTATGGGCTTCAGAGGACATTTAAAGAAATTTTAGTTAAGGAAATGGAAAATTGTGAGGAAATGAGCCCCTCCTGTGTCAAGAAATTGTATAATGTTTTGCTAATCTATACCTTCCAAAAATTTAATAATTGTACCATGTTTAATGGCAAAAAACTCAAATTTACATATTTTATTCAATATTCCTTTGTATAAATAGCTGAAATATATATATATATATATATACACTAGCTGAGTGACAACCCGATGTGTTACATTTTCGATTCAAAATGAAATGGTTTTATATCTTAAAGATTAAAAACTTTTTAATCACTTTTAAAAATATATTAGAATTTTTAAAAAACGAAATAACTATTTAAATTTCTCTCTTTCATATTTTGGTTTTTGGCTTTTGAAATAATTCCTTCAAATTTCCGTTTTCAAATTTTGCCTTTTAAACAAAAAGAAGTTCATTCAATTAGAAAAAATATTTAAAATTTTTAACTTCTCCTTTCCTAAAACTAAAATTATTTCTGGTACTTTAAAATTAATTCTGGATTTCATTTATTAAATGACTCGTTCTCAGACTCGTTCTCAACTAATATTTTTTTTCCTTTTGGCAACATGGCCGAATGTAAATATTAAATCTCATGGGGGGAAAAAGTGCTTAAAAAGATAGAAAGACAGTTCTGATGAATTCAAAATTGGTGGCGGAAGAATCCTCATCAGTTGCTCATTAATTAGAAATAAATTTTACGAACTTGCTGGAATTATTAGTGAGTAAAATAATAAGTCGAAAAATTACGAACTCGGCATTCAGTTACATTAAGATACTATGGCGATCAGCGCGGGAAATTTCAAAAGTGAGTTTTGTAAGTACGCTTTTTTAGAATGATAATATTTTTTTTATTTAATATAGTTGGTATATTTTGGAAGCTGAACATCTAGCAAATGCCGATAAATCGTAAAATTGACATTAATAGGTGCAGAAAACCCAAATATTTGTCCATCAAAATTGTCGATTTCGTGAAATTTGGAAAACTGCTTTGGGGAAAAAGGTTCGTTTGCAATGAAAAACATTTTTAACTTTATAAAAATGTGTATATCCTTAAAGATGAAGAGTTGTAGAATACATGGAAATAAAAAATTTGTCGATTGTTGGACGAAAAAGTTGAATTTTACATGAATGAAAATAGCGGAAATTTGCGAAACGGAAAGGAGCTGGCCCACGCGGAATGTTAGCTGTTTCTGTTGTCCGCTTCTTTTGAGTTCAGAGGTTTTAATTTAATAATTAAAAAAGTTTAAAGTTTTGAAAGTTTAAGATGGCATCAGTGCACGCGACTCGTCCGTCCGCGTCCATCAGTACCAGTCGCGATATCCTGCTATGATCGGTTCGCGACGTTAGCCCGTCCCCGTGTCTGCTCACTAACAAGCATACTTTTTTTACCTTCAGCTGTTAATAGTAAGATATAAATAGTAAAAAAAAAAATCTAAATGAAGAAAAAGGTTCTGAAAGTGAAGGTGACATTGTTCAACCGAAAACATGTTTTCGTTAGATTGTACTTATCAGCGATAAGGAAGAAATTTATTAAATTAATGTCACATTAAATTAAAATAATATTTTTTGTTTCTTTTCATTTTGTGTTATACATACATTTATATTTTTAATAAAAATTACTTGCTTATATGAAATTAAAAAAATAGTTTCTAATAAGTTTTCGGAGCGTAACTCCCTTTTTTTAACTGTCTCTGGGTCTCATATAACACAGTTTCACACTACACGGCATTTTCTAGGAACCTATCTACCGTGTTAGAGGAGGGTCACCTGCAATAAGTAATATTTATTAATAGTATTTAGAACCGGGGGGGGGGGAGGCAAACCTAGATTGTGCTCAGAGCCCTCCAAATGCTTCCTCCGCTACTGAGTCTACAATACTGTTAATTAAGTCATTCTGAAAGCACAATATCCTAATAACGAATGGGAAAGTTCTTATAGGTCGCCTTACCTTTAAATTGCCCTTACATCATAGAAGTCTAAGATTTCACATTTAAAAAGTTTACTTTCACCTTCGTCTTAGGTCATTTCGCGAAAAAACCTAATTTTACATTAAGCTCCTGAAAACCTCGTTTTTCCGTTAAATTGCTTTTCTAGATTTAAAAAAATAGCATAGTTCACCTTAAAACATCCTCATGAGAAAATTGAATTACAGTGCCATTATCTCTCTAAATCATGCATTTTTGTTCATGGCCAGAAAAGAAGTAAATGGTGCTAAAGAAAATAAGCTAATTATGCCTCGGGTTGAAAGTAAACGACTCCGTTGCTATGGACAGGGAGTTTAATTTGAAATTCTCGATGATTGAGGGGCCTTGGTGAGAAAAAGCATCATCAAAAATGCATTAAGGAGAAAAGAAATAAAAGACGTCATTGCTTCAGAAACGAAATTTCTGTTGGCAAGAGAAATGCCGTGATTCCTACCATTTTCTTAAAAAAAACTTTTTCTTAATGTCCAATGTATATTTATGGATAATCATCACAGCAAGCTTTGATTCAATGCTTAAACTGACTTTTTATCACAGTTGATTTAAAACCTTATTTAATATTTATTTACTACCTTATATAATATTTATGTACTACCTTATATAATATTTGAGTACTACCTTAAAATGATGAGTCATTAATTAATTTACATTATGCAAAACAGATTTAAATTAAATTAAATAATTTGCTGTATCGAATAAACTGTTCTTGCTTTTCTTCTAAATTATCTTCAGTAAAGTCTGTGACAGATGTAAAATTTATGTACGAGTATATATATGAAGCCTTTGATACAGATAAGAATGGCACAATCAAGCTTTTCCATACTACACTATAAACTTTGGTCTGAGATTTTAGTATTAAATGCGTGTATCTCATTTTGATTAACGATGCATTTAATTACCATAAAAGTTTATACATATACATACAAGTGTATAAATAAATAAATAAATAAATAAAACAAACACACACACACACACACACACACACACACACAGACATATATATATATACACTGCTGGCCACCCAAATTGCAACACCAAGAAAGACAAGAGATATCACAACAAAATTTATTTTGTAGATAACATGTTGACCAAGTATCAAATAATTAAATTTATAGACTTCTGTGAAGTGTGGTTCCTGCCAAAATCAGTAGCCAGAGTAGCCGCCATTGTTGGAGATCACCGCTGCCACACGCCTCGGCATTGATTCAAAGAGACTTTGGATGAGTTCTTGGGGTACAGCAGACCAAGCAGCTTCCACACGTTGCCAAAGTTGATCTGCTGTGGCAGCTGGGGATGGAATCTGGATCAATCGTAGAGCAACCATGGACCACACGTTTTCTATCGGCGAAAGATCCGGAGAGCGAGGCGGCCAGGGAAGCAATTCAATCTGGCGATTGACGAAGAACCGTTGGACAATGCGTGCCATGTGTGGTCGCGCATTATCCTGTTGAAATATGGCTGTGGGCAAGCCCTGAAGGTAAGGAAGGACAACTGGCTCCAACACCTCGGAGATGTAGCGCTGGCTGTTTAAAGTACCGGCAATGCGTACTAGAGGTGTGCGAGAGTGATATCCAATACCGCCCATACCATAATACCCGGTGCAGGACCAGTGTGGCGGTGCATAACGCAGCTGTTCAGCATCCTCTCTTCACGGTGTCTCCAGACTCGAATGCGACCATCGTGGTGTTGCAGACAGAAGCGTGACTCGTCAGTAAAGACAATTTCATTCCATTCTGCCGTCCACATCCTTCTGTCATCGCACCATTGGCGGCGGAGACGTCTGTGGTTCTGCGTCAAGGGTAGACAAAGCAATGGACGTCTTGCGGACAGACCACTCTGCTGTAAACGGCGTCGAATGGTACGCGCAGACACTGGATGATGCGTTACAGACTGCATGTGCTGTGCTATGGTTCGTGATGTGACTGAGCGATCCGTCACTGCCATGCTCACAATTTTTCTGTCATCACGTGAAGTGGTGCGCTGAGGTGGATGCGATCGAACACGCCGGTCCGTCGTACCCTCCTGCATCCAGCGATCATATATCCGCATTACAGTTGTTTGGTTTCGTCCAACACGACTACCGATTTCCCTGAAAGATAATGCACAATCTCGGTAGGCCACTATCCTTCCTCTGTATACTTGATCTGGATACTTGATCCTCTGGCTTCCTCTGACTTCCTCTGGATACTTGATCAAAAGATGATCGCTGTTTTCGACGAGGCATAATTGAGCGTTTTTTTGAAAAAAACCACAAGAAAAACACAATTGCCGAACTTGAAATCGTCGAAATCTCCAAGCCTTAAATAGCGCTTTGAAGTGGCGCCACAGGCGCGCGTGATGTGCATCTGCGCTGAAATTCTAATCATTTGCATATCTCACCTCCGCTAATAAATGTTGTAAATTTCATGTTATTTGCATGTTTCCTTCAGGTTTTTGCATTTACAGTGGCCAGCAGTGTATGAAAATAGCTTCTACTCCTTTACATTTCGTATAATGTGTTTAACTGTTAAATAACCATAACGCGTTTAAAGCTATAAAAGCATTATTCCTATCAATTGAATTATTTCATTTGTATTTCATGTTTCCAAGGCTCGAATACCAAGTCGAATGCCCGTTCTGCTGTTTTCCAGATATCGTCATTAAGTGTTGTCTATAGGTTCGACATTTCATATATATATAGGGCAAAATGTTTTAAATCTCATAAACTCTTGAAAGTAGTATTTGTATATCATTAAAAAATCTTTTAACATGGCTACTAAAATTTACAACGTTTTAGTCCGAATTTTCATTACACATAAGGAAATAAAACAACTGAAAGTTGAAAGAAGTCAAAAATACAACAGAGACTTTAAATCTCGAGCTGATATGAGATTGCCAAGTATAATATGAAAACGTTTATTTGTGCGAGACCTTAAAGAACGCAAAAATTTAAATCTCTCCTCCCCGGAGATTGCTAGCTGTAAGTAATCGTCTTCTTTGCTCAGCGCAAACGTTGAAACTAATTCTGAAAGAAAAATTCAAGGACAGACATTTTAGGCAGACGTTTTGTAAACATATTCAATAATAAAGTCTAGGTGACCAGTGCGGAAATTTCGCATGCGAATAAAATACGATTAATTTTATAACGAGGTTGGTGTTTTGTTGTAGGATGAAAGAAGGGTCGGTTCATTTGTAGCCATTGAATATTTGTCAAATAGAAATGGTGCGTAAGGATAAAACAAAACCGATTACAACACACTTTTGGATACAATACTGGGAGCTGAAGCATAACATAAAACAGGCGATCCTGAGATATGGACACGTCAAAACACATTTCTACAAAATATTAAGGGGACTCACTACTCTTAAATCTTTAAACATTCGATTTTTTGAAAAAAAAAACATATGTTAAAGCCTGATAATTTCTGAAGAAAATAAAGCAAACCTCATGAAAATATTCCGCTTAGTTCCGGAGATATTGATACTCAAAATATTTAATAACTGATCAAGTTTATGGTAAGAAAAATTTTACACTCATTTTTTTCAAAATGTAATTTTGCATCATTCCGCAACTGATATCTCAAAAACTATGAAACATAATTCCATGAAATTTCTATCACCGCATAATCATGTTATTTTATTGCGTCTGAACTAGAATTATTGCAATCACTGCACATTTTGTTATTTTTTCAGGGGTAAATTAATACAAAAATTTAAGAAAGTTTTAAGTATATTTTGAGCAGTTTTAAAAAAAAATTGAAAAAATGTTTTAATGCTGAATGTTTTATATTCAATTGTATTTTGAATTATTTATTTTAAATATAAAACAGGAATTATACATTTAAGTGTAAAATTAATTTTATAGTTCTGCGCGCAAGCCAGTATACAATAAAAATACTTATAAAACAAGGTATATCTAAAGCATTTAAAAAAACTTATTTAAATTTATTTTTAGAGTTGAAAATTTGTTTATTAAAATAAATATATAAATTTATCATATACATAAAATTTCGAAAAATTTGGAGTAAATTGAAATAGTTACCAAGAGTCAAAAAGTATGAAAATATGCCTTATTTCCTCGACTTAAGGGTCGTGAATCCCCTTAAAAGTTAAGCATGACACAAACTCGTGGAAGATGGGATATTTACATTACAGAACCTCTTTTGTACTCGATGTTTAACAGTGCCTTATCGACGAATCCAGAGGAAAAGCTCTAGGCCCAAAACTCAATTTTTAACTTCGATTTGTTAACAAAAGATAAAATGAGTAATTTTAAATTAATAATTCGCCAAAAGCGGAAAACTTAACCTTTAAAATGGTACCTCTTTTATCGATTTTGTTTAAGTATGAAGGGAGGAAAAGGGATCGACACAAAAAATCCCCTTCCAGAAATAACATGCATGATATTTAGAGCACAATGATCACATCATAAGTTTGCAGAAAATGATTCCGAATGGTTGTCGGATTAAAAAGCGTTGTTGCGAAGTTTCTAGCTTTCTAAGTAAGGTAATATTTAATAAGCATTTTCTCAACGGGTGTAATGAAGTCATGTACACTGAAAACAAAGGCACTAAAACAATAAACATTGAAAACAAAGGAAGTTTCAAGATCATCCTCATCAAGCTGAGTATTTTCAGTTTAATTCAAGGAAGCAATTCTTCTGAAGTAAGCTTACATTTATAAGTTTTTTTTTCGCACCCTTCATTGTAAATTAATAGTATAAAGATCTTTCCGATTCCTCCTTAGTCACACAAGAAAAAGTATCAC
>OU015491.1:88575964-88813464 GCA_907164885.2 Dolomedes plantarius | reverse complement strand
TTTTTTATACCAAATATTTTTTGAATTAGGAATTGTATCTCTAATTTATATTTTACATTTGGAATATAATTTTCTCAAGAATTATCAGTGGTAGGGTATCCCTAATTTTAGAAAAATGTTTCTGATCATCAAGTCCCTACTTTAGAGAAATGTAGAAATATTCTTGCATGCATGTATTACAGTCGAACCCCGTTATAAGGAACTTAAAGGGACCAAAGGTTTTGTTCGCATCATCCGGTGGTTCGCTATATTCGAACCGTTAAGAAAAATGCTAGAGTTCACAAAATGTATAACTCATTAGTTGCTATGTGTATTCAATAATGATGTATTAAAGAATGATAAAATCTATTAAAAATTATTATTAATGAATTAAATCGACTAAGATCGATTACATTAAGATCGGCACAATACTAATTAAATTACGTACAATAGGAAAACGGTAGGACCAAAATTTTCGTTCGTTATATCCGTGAGTTCGTTATATACCGGGTTCGCTATAACGGGGTTTGACTGTACCAGAGTTTAATTTTTTAAAATGAGAGCTTTGTTTACACTTATGGTTTTAAAAATATTCGGTTGGTATTTTAAAATATTAGGGTTTTTTAAACTTGTGTCTTTTAAACTCTTATACAGAACATCTAGAGCCGTTTTACAGTCAATTCGAGCCTGACTGAGAGAACTGAGATTAACTCAGAGAAGTTGAAATTATCAACTTCTCTCAGATTTCTGCTATAGCACTTGGAAAACAGAGAGACGTAGATGGTACAGAAGCATTTGAAGATTTGTCAGATTGTAAAAGACAGTTCATTTTTTGTATTATATATTTTAGGTTGGGAAAGCATATATTCTTTAGATTCACTACCAACAAAATGTTTTATTTTTATCATAGGCTATTGAAGCTCAAAATGTGTATAAATGACTGAAATTATTGTTTCTGATAATACACAAAGGTAACTTTGATTTTTGAACTTCTACTTTCTTGTTGGTTTATCTTCTGTATTAAGTTAAAACACCTCTGATAACAGCAAAAGTTGTTCACTGCTGCCTGCACAAAGTATGGATCAGAAATTTTAAATGTTTTGTGAAGATTCCCAATCGATTTAAAATCTAATTTTTCTTCCAATAAATCTAAAATTCTTATCATCTTTACATATTGGGACTTTGCTTTTTGAAATATTTATTTCTTGTTGTTATATCCACTACATTATACTAAAAATCCTATGATAAAAGCAAAAGTGTTTCCCTACTGGAGGTAAAAGACATAGATCAGAAATTTTAAATGTTTCGTGAAAAGTTATAATCAATTTCAAATCTATTTTTCTCCAAATAATTTTTTAAATTCTTATCATCTTTAAATACTGGATCGGATATACAACAAGGGCACTACTGGCAAAAATCGTTTGACAGTTATCGTCTAGTTCAAACAATTGCAAGGGTAATGGGTGCCTTAAGGGTATATACCGTGAAACCTTAAGCTTTATAGTTATTATGTATGTGTCTGGCACATTCCTGGGTTTGCATCTGAGGACCAGTGTCCCTTCACGTTTCCAAAATAACCCTTGTTACTCTAGGGATACCAGTGGAGCTTTTAACTCTAGAAAGACGGCTGTCGTCATTTTGACGGTTTCGTACTTACTAATGAGCGCTGTGTCTGTACTTATGTCCTCAGGCTTATGAAACTTTATGACTTTTTCTAATTTTACTTGAAATATGCACACACATTTACAAAATTATATTCGGTAGTAAAGAGGGGGGGGAGATGTATTCCTACTGAGACTGAAAGCCGTCAATTTGTCGGCAATATAGAAAACAGGCAGAAATATTTAAAATAATACCAGAAAATGTTAGTTACTTTTCGTCTCTTCCCCTTTTTTCAAATAACATAAATATCGGCTCTTCGGAAATAGTGGTGTTGAAAAATAAGGACTGCCCAAACCATGCATATATTTTTACGGATAAACCCTACCAGGTTGTCAATTCGGCATATCTGCATAAAAATATATCTAAATATAGACTGATTTATTATATATTGGTATTAAATAATTCAAAATTTAAAGTATTTAATCATTTAAAAAAATTAAATATTTTAAATTCTTGATTTTATTTTTAACCATCAAAATGACGGCGTTCAGTCTTTTTAGTTAGAAAAAAATTCCCGTCTTTCTAGTGTTAATACATTAAAGAATTATCTCAATGATAAAAAAAATTAAAGGAATTTGAAGCATCCATGGATTGCGGAGGTAAAGAAAGTCTGTTTATCCCAGCATTTATATTTGACAAAATAAAATCAAATGAAAATTACCTTTTTGAAAATTGCTATTTAAATATTACGAGAGATAATTGCGATTTAAATATTACGATTTCTCTCTTACAGCAAAAAAATTAAATGCTGTTTAGGACATTTCACAAAAATGTAAATTTGCCTCGCATGGGTAAGAAAATTCGTCAGTTACCAAATCAAGATTTATACGGCTTCTATTTTGAAGCATGCATTAGACTGAAACAGTTATTATTTCCGTTCTAAAACAGAATACTAGGAATGATCGGTTCAAATAGTTAAAACTATTACGGACATTTAAAGAAGAAAAATGTCACAATAAATAATTAAAAATGTGGTTACCAAACTATCTATAAAATAATACATAATGTTTCCCTCCTAAATGAACCTACATAATGGTTTTAAACATGGCCTAGCGTATATGAAGTTTTTATTTTGCTATTTCTCTAAACATTTTTATTCAATTTTCATACCCTTCTTTCCAGACTGATGACATAATATGCTATCAAAATATTCTATTAATTGAGCGAGATAAGTGTAGTGCTACCGTAATTAATTTTTAAAAATTTGGCATTAGTTATTTTTATGGAGCTCTTATGTATTTTTGAATATAACATAAAATCATTGCAATGATAAAAAAGTAGAATAAGAATAAAAAGAATTTATGGACTGAGCTGGTAATTAAATAAAATTTATTTTTTTTTAAATTCTGAATGGATGTAATCGAAACAAAAAGAAGATATCAGACTCCATTCTCGTTGACTTTTTTTTTTCAGAACTGCCATTTAAATATTATGAGCTATTTATACCCAGTATAGTCTTTTTATTGATCTACATATAAAACTGAGTAAATTGCTTCTGTGATGGAGAAAAAATGGTTAGATTGTCTCAAAGTATGTCATTTTGGAATCTAAATAAATTAGTCACCTTAAGTTTAGCATACAATGTTTTACTTACAGATTGAAATGTTAATATAGATATTATTTTTTTTCAGATGTGAGAAACGGGTTATAGGAAGTAAAGCAGTAAAAATGAATAACGTTAATGTAATAAATATTTTACTTGAACATCACATTTCTAAATTTAATAATGTACAGCATTAATTTTTTTCATTTCTGTTAACCGAAATTAGAATTATGTTATAAAGACTGACCATGCCTTTTTTTAATAATGCTTGGTCACATTTACTGCATTGGTGTAAAACCTCTAAAGAAAATATCATTGATTAAGCAGCAAGGTATCATGCTTTTACGTAACACTTTTTGATATGATCAGTCTATCTAGTAGCTTAACTAAAATTAACAAGGTGTAAAATTAACAAGGTGTACTATGTCGGCATAAATCACTACAAAGTTAAAAATACAAGTATTACTGTTGTCATAAGTGGGTTTAAGATACAGAAGTAATCAAGCAGATTTCATGGGATGAAAATTTACAGAGGGACACTTAAATTTTTGATCAGTCTGATGGTGATTAACCCCTTTTTCCGAACTGAACAAATCCTCTCTGCCTGCAGTAGACTTAATATCAGTTTCAATTTGATGAATACCTTTTACTCAATGTCAAATCAAAACTGACTGAGGACAAACAGTAATTATGTTGCTTTGCTAATTCCTATAAATAAAGAACTAGAACTTTGGAAGTAATCTTTCCAACTGGAAAAATAAACAGCTGTTACTGATGTTATACATGCATTTTTTTATGTATAATCTTGTCCACCAGTTTAAAGATTTAAATATTATTATTTGAAAAAGGAAATTTATATATATATGTATAAGTGGCATCACTTAGTTCTTTGAAAAACTACTTCGAAGTTAGGAGATGATAGTTTCCCCCATTCCTTAGAGAGTATTTTTGATGTATTTTTGTAATATACTTGAATTGATGCATGTCTATAATCTAATGCATTTATTTTAAGTCCTTAATACGAGAATTTTTTTTAAATTTTAAAACCGCGGTATGAAATGCACAGGAACAAAAAATAGGAATAAATGGAGAGATTTTGATTAAATATTTTTAACCTAATCTACAGGCTCTTTGAACTTTTTCTGAGATTTTCTACAAACACATACATGACATTATTTCACATTTTTATGTAGATACTGTCATCCTCCATTGATACATTTTTAACATTTTGAAAAAGTTGACATACATATTTGCATTTTAATAGAGAATTTAAATTGTTAATTTCTGACTTTTTTGATAAATAGTTCTTTCAGATGATGAATATTGTCTAAAAGTAATTCTGAAATTTATGTTACAATGTTTTTCCTCTATTATTTATGTAAATAAGTATTATTTATTCAAACAACGGTTGCATGCGAAATATGTACCATGGAACTAATTTAAGACTTTCAATATTAGATACTAAATTAATAGCATGCCAAGCTTTATTTTTACCTGAAAAAACACATCTAACTTACGAGAAGTTATAACGAAATTAAGAACTTCGCCTTTGAATTTTGGGTCTCGTAAATTTTAAAGAAAGATTCTCCTGCAGAGAAAGCATTTATAGAAGGGAAAATAATAGTCTTACTTTGAAAGAAATATACTTAAGCCTTTTTAATGTATTGTTAATGAAAAAAAAATTGTGACTGGCAAAAATACGTTCTAAATATATTCACAGCTCATTACCATATCAAGATTACTTTCTGGTGCATTAACATATCCCCGAGGCCTCATTTCGGGTGTCTTAACGCTCTTTGCGTTATTCACACTTCATTTCTGTTAGCTAAGGTTATCTTATGAAAACACTTTTTATTAACAGACAATAAAAGAACACACGGTCTCTATTTTGTTGGATTTTCTTTGAGGGAGAAGACTTTGGCTTCGGATTAAAGAAAAAGAAATTTAAACAGAGGGTCTGAAATTAGAATAAATAGGATTTCCACATTAGCTAGGTTTTAATAAAAACCTGATTTTAATTTCCGTTTCATGGACCATGAGAAAAATTTCCTATTTGGGGAAAAATGTTTGTTTTAACACTGGCGGCAGCCTTATCTAAAGAAAGTTTGGTATCCGAGGATTAAAAAAAAAAAAAATTGAACATTGTGGCTGAGACAAAATAAGAATTAAGAACCCCCGTGTTTAAGCAATGCATCGCTTTTTTTAATTGATATTTTGTAAGCCAATTTAACGTTTCGCATTAGGCCTTTTGAAAGTTTTTTTTTACATTAAAATTAAATTTTTCCCCTGAAAACTTTGAAATATATCATGTGCTTTGGTAATATTACTGGAGCTGTGATAATTCGTATACATTCAGTCCTCTCGTGAAATTATATATCAACTTTGAGTTTTTTTGAAACATTAAATAAATTCAACGTTTAAATCCTGGAACTAGTACCAATTATATAAAACTGATGAAACTATCATAATACTTTTACAGCAAAGGGAAAAACACACAGCTTCACGTGCAAGCGATACAGCTGTAGGGTATCGCTTGCACGTATAGAAACATCCAAACCCTGGATGTGATACATGTAAAGACATCCCAATAGTTTATATGGTACATATTGAACAAATGTTTTTAAAAATTCCAATGGCAAGGCAAAAGAGACTACAAAGGAACAATCTCTCTATCCTAAAAATAAGTAACTCCTGCTGCCGCTATCAAAAGCTTGTCACGCTATCTCCTCCGAAACCGCTGGGGGTATGGGGTCGAGAGCGATACCAATGGATGCAGAAAAATGGGGGGGGACCAAAGTAAGACATGTCTCATCTTCATCGGACTTTAAGTTTCTTTAAATTTTATGTTATGTGGAAAAATATTGACTTTTTCATCTTCAGATTACGATAACTCGCCAAAAAATTATCATAGAATTTTGATCTTTTTACAATCTAAGACTGCAGACATTTCTCTTTCAAACTAGACCTCATTTGTTTAAAAATATTTTTAAACAGAGTAATATTTTCATAAAAAAAATGAAACACTGATTTTCAAGAAATATCGTCCCCTATATGGGTGTAATATCGATGCTCCTCGAGTTTTTAAGCTTACAAAGAAAATATTTACATCATCTGGAAGCTGAAAGCATTCTCATTCATATAAACCTCATTTGAAGTCTATATCTTAGATTTTCGATTTTTAACTGAATTTTAAATCTGATAATTCAACAGTGATGAAAGGGTGACAACAGTAAATGGATGGAAGCTGTTACATTACCCGAGAATCACCCCTATGTATCTCGCTATTTGCCATAACAGAGGAGCGAGAGTAAAGCGCCTAGGGGCGAAGCCCCTAGAGAAACAAAACAGAAGGCCGAAGTCATTGCCCTAGGAGCGTTCTTGCTTTCCAATATCTCGACACCTCTGTAGATCCACGAAGAGCCCCACATCGTAGCAGGTGGTCCCTTTCCATTACTTCTCCAGAATCACACATTGGGCACTTCCTTCACACACACTCTCAGTACTATTATAATCAATTTTAGAGAACGTTAATCATGATACAGTCCGCATTTAATACAGAGGATATGGAGCTCTAGATCCCAGGAGCCTCAAAAGTTAATTTATGCCTATGGCTATGCTTATGCCTATGCTTATTCGTATGCATAGTGGGCAAAAAGGCTGGGTTGAGATGCTTATGCGGTGCAGATGGACGGCGAGGCAATCGTGTCCAGACAGACGTAGACAGACGGAAGGTTGCAACTGCATCACGTCTTCGTTTATCAAGTATAAAAGAAGGGCTAAACTTCTTCCAAATTTTTAAAGCTGTACGAGTCTGAAGATCCCTCAAGAAATTAAATGTAAATAAATTTTTCGGAAACATAAGAACAGTGATTCAGTGCTTGTGGAGACATATAACCGTGGATGGAATATGTGCGAGAATATTCAAATCGTGGGTGTGATACATGTGAAAACATCCAGTTCCCCTTACTAGCTGCTTATTAAGGCTGCTGTGTACTAATCCTATTGGATACACTTACCTCAGTGTTAACATGTGGTGAAAATTTGTCTACTATTTACAGCTACATAAATGCTGATAATCCAATAAAAATGGTTTTTTCAGATAGCTCGAACTTTTCTGCACCTTGCAACAGGATTCATTTTATAAATTTCGTCCATCAAAGGAGTTAAAGATCGTTTAAAACACACTATACCATATTTTTGTTCTCCGAATAATTTAAATTTAAAAATATTATTTACATTTTTTTAACGAAAAATGTTCCAATGTGTAAAATTTCTTTCTCTATTACAGAGTACTATTTAAAAAAATATATATTCTTAAATCCAAGTCGGCAATCCTTTGACAACTTTTTTCCATAGGTTAACATTGATGTGAGCGAATCCAATAGGGTTAGTATACAGCAGACTTAATTCTTTAAGATGAGTACGGCTGTAAGCTTTTCATTTATGACACTTAATTGGCCCTTTTGTTGTTTTGAAACGGTATTTTACGGTCAAGCCATTGTCGAATTTCTACAAAACTACGTGGCTCCCATTATATCGACACTTTTCGTGATGCTTGTCCCGGTTATCAGGGGTAATGTGCCGCTCATAGTGCCAAAATAATCGTATTAGACGTAGTACGAGTGAAAATTTACGATGAAATAAAGCAGCTGCTGTTGTGCATCTTCTTGGCCACCAACCCTATATGTTATCAATTATTTTGGGATATTCTAGAGGGACAGGACTGAGCTGCATAATTTTTATAAAGGATCCAAAGAAATATAAAGGAATATTGACTAAGGTCAGGAGCTTACTGGTCTCTTTCAAGGGAAATTGAAGGGGCTTGGTGGCCCAGTTGGCAAGAGCAGTGAGCCAGTGATCTGAACGTCCCTCGTTCGATACTCGTCACTGAAAATCCCCCGCCGTGTTCTCTAATGGTGGCCGGGGCACGTAAAATAGGTCGTGGCTACAATATCCTCAAGTTCTCAAATTTACCTCTGGAGGTGCGGGGTCAAGTGTTCCGGTTTCGTCACTTGACTTGGTTCACAACCACGGGACTGGTCATTTAGCCAAGTCGGACTCCGATCCTTGTGTTGCTAATTCAAAACAGGAGCCGCCCCTTTCAGCCCAATAGACTGTTAGAACCTGCCGAATGGAATTTCCAACCAGGGGGCACTAGCAACAACAACAACAACAACGTGAGGTTCGTTTAGGGTAATTATGGCACGTGGCTTCCTACTGTAACGCGTTAAGGATAGATAGCCAACCAATATTTAGATGTGTACCTTAAAGAGAAGGCTATTGCAGTTCCGGGAAGGTAGAGAAAGCACAGTCGGGCCTGAACGCATTAAATACTAGAAGAATTTGAGTTTCAATTATCATAATTTGTCCTTTGCTAAGGGCCCATGCAACCATACTTGGCAACGCGAACAAAATGCAGCTGAGGAGAAAGTTGGATTGTCAAATCTGCTAAGAATAGCAGGCAGGCGTCTCAAAAGCAGAAGGTTAGGGTTCGATTCCCCAGACATTAAAATACTATGAGCAGAATGATAAATGTGAATGAGAAGATGGGAAAGAGGATAATTAAAGTTGTACCCGAACAAATTACACCATTTCAATAGAGTTTAGTGAGCCTTTGAACTCTCTGACATGGGAAAAATGCCGGATAGAAAAAGCGCAAAACGTGGCTTTTTGAGTGTCATGGTACAAAAAGCAGACTATTTTTGCCTCCATTACGGAATAAGCGTAGTTTTTTTTTAGAGTGAACGAAATATTCTGAGAGGTAACGTAGGGTATTTTCGTTTTCCTTATAAACTGTAAAAGCTTTTTAATAATGAGTAAATTTTTATTCTAAACTTTCATCAAAGGTCTCTCCCCAACATGCAGTGAAAGGACGGTTCTTTGGGACGTTGGAGATAATTGAACTATTATTTTAAAAATAAAAGCCGTAGTGTTTTCAAATTAAATAAGAACAGAAAAAGAATTTAGAACACGAGAGAAAAAGTTTATGTCAATTCTTCACAGCTATCCGTATCTAAACATGTGGGTTTAGTTCTCTGGGAAACTAAATTTACGATTCCAGTTTTTCAACTGGTACACATAAAAGCAGAGTTATCAACAGCCGATGCAGAAATTGTTAAACCGTTATATAATTCAGAACTGAAACGTTTTGAATATAGTAAGTGTAAAAATCTTGAAGTAGTTGAAATTTAGTTAAAACAGAAAAAGTAAAATATGTATTTTAAAAAAAATAAATTTGAATCATCTTTCAGAACTGTCACATAGACACTTCTCTAACACAACCTCCCATGTAGAGGCGATAATCAGCTATATAATTAAAAGATATAATTTTCCCATCCTTCATAAAAATCCTATTTATTTTTGTATGTTTCCGTGAAATCCCTGTGGCAACCGAGTACATAACGCAAAATATTGAAATTTAAAAATATCACTTGAGTTTTAAAGTATACTTACGAATGCAGGGTAATATCATAATTTAAAAATTTTACGATAGTATCATGGACTTCAAAAACGTAGAAGATAATATATTTGACAAGTTTTGATAATAAGCAAAGAAGTTTAGAAATTTTAATACTTACCCAAAATATTTCAAAATGAAAATCTATGATTTTTCAAAGTAATTTTTATTTTATTAATTAGTTTCCTGGAAAGTTAATAAGTATCCCTGAAAGTATATAATCTCTGCGAAAGCATGACCGAAAATTTTGAAATTTATGAATCTTCTGGTTTATTAAAAACTGAAACTTTTGAACGTAACCCTTCGTGTACTCAAGACCTAAGTCAACGAAACTCTTCAAGCATAATAAGGTAGTTAAATATTTACTTTTGATATGATAACGGAGATTATGAAGTAGATATTTTTTCCTAGATAGAAATAATGGATTAATCGGAGTAAAAATATGGCAATAAAAAAACAACGTCATATTTTTCGAATATCGGTGCCTAAGGATATACAATCTCTTAGTGAGCAAAAAAAAATATTTTAACTGAAATCTATTAAAAAAATTTAAATTGTTCTTACTCCTAGTTTAATGCAAACATAATTTTATTCTATAAAAATAGTAAAGCTTAAAAATATAAATTACACTGACAAGTATATAAAAACGATTAGGTTTCTTTATGAATAAATAATCATTCGTTTATGCACCAATTTCCGAATTTAATTTATTAAATTACTCTAAGGACAGAACTGCCAGAAATAAACCAAATGAAACTTGGTGAGATGGAGGAGAAATAAAATTGAGCAAGAAAAAGGAATTCAAATGCGCATTTATTGCTAGAGTATAAAGTTTTTCTCTTTGGAACCATAGCACTATTTTCGTACTATTTGCTTAAAACTACCATATTAGGATTTTCCTGGTAATTGGTACAAGAAGTCATGACGATGGAAGGCATTTGGATTCCTTTGATCATATTTCAACCGAAAATGATTTATTTTAATGCTATACAGAGTTCTTAAAACACACATACTTATAAATGTATTTATGTAGGACGGCGTCTAGGGGTAAGTAACTTTACGGAAAGAATTATACGAAAAGAATAAAAAGATTAATATCTAAACTAACATTTTATTTACTTCTAAACACATAAAGAAAAGACATCACGCCATTTACAGTTTACAAATTTACGAGGAAGGTAAATTAAGGTTTTACTACAGAGCATGGTTCACCTGTGAGATGGGGACTCCGAAATATCCCAATTCGTTTAGCGAATTCGATAAAAACGCGACGCGGGAAAGGCACGACTTTACTCGTCCATGTCAGCGGGGGGTCTGCCAGTGAGCTCCTAATGCTCTCTCCGAAAAGGTGACGTCATGCGCGTGCAAAGCTTTCCTATTGGACGCTTAAGCCCAACGGAATAAAATTCGTTCAGGTCGAAGTCTCCATCTCTCACAAATCAATTTTCTACAAGTTCGGCCAGCCTGGAATCACTGACCTCAGTGATCTGACTTTACATAAAACGATTGGCCTAAAACATCACTAAATAAATGTACATCAAAATTTCCGAAATGATTTAGATATGAGAAATAACCATACAATTCGCGCAAATGAATTACAATGAGGAAATACAATAAACAAAAATAAAATAAAAACACAGTAAACAATTATGAATAAAAAGAAAAAACGTTTAATCCCTCATCCTGGTGAGTAGGATTTCATTAGATCGGCAGACGAGGAGGTCAATCTAGGACCCTCGTGGTTACCTACTTTCTCTAACTCGTATCTATCTCTAGGCTTAACTTCGATAACTCTATATGGTCCTAAAAATTTAGGCCTTAGCTTCAAGCCTGTTCCAAATTGCGTTCTTCGGATGACTACTAGATCTCCCTGCTGATACTCAGGGGCCTTCTTGCATTTCTTATCGTAGGTTCTTTTATTTTCAGCCTGGATCTTCTGAATGTTTCTTTTAGCATCTTGTCGTAATTGGTTTCTTTGCTCTTGAAATTTTTCCACCATCTCTTCCATTAGCAGATTTTTTAGGTGAAGGTCCTCCTTATTTCTCATGATGACGCCAGTTAATAGTTCAAATGGAGATCATTTAGTACTTCGGTTGGAGGTGCTGTTTAGAATTCTTTGCAATGGGTCTACGAATTTGTACCACTTGGTAGGATCGACGATGGACATCTTGGTCAAAATAGGGATAAGAGTTCGGTGGATTCTCTCCACTTGACCGTTTCCTCGTGGTATGCCAGTGGTGATCTGCAGATGTTGGATGTTCTCTTCGGTACAATAGTCACTAAACACTTTGGAGATGAAAGCAGAACCGCGATCTGTTATTATTCTTTGGGGATTGCCGAAAGTCTTTTGTTGCAATTTCAATTTATCGAGGGCATCTTCTGCGGTGGTAGATCTTACGGGATACAGCCAGGTGAACTTCGTGAAGGCGTCGACTATTGTGAGGATATGTTGGTACCTTTTGTTGGTAGAGGTCATAGGACCAATGAAATCTACGTGATAGGTGCTTAACGGTACATCTTCTTTCGGAATAGGGTATAGGAAACCTTCTTTTTTCCCGCTCTTTCTGTTGGTTAAAATACACGGTACACAGTTAACGATCACGTTTTGCACTTGTCTGCTTAAATTAGGTATGAAAAATTCTCGTTTAACTATTTCTTCTGTTTTTGCAGCTGCGAAGTGTCCTTTCTCATGAGCTAGCTTGATTAGCTCAGTTTGCATATCTCTTGGTACTACTATTAATTCACGGCCATCTACGTATTTGTATAATATTTCGTTTTTAATGAAGAAGTCTGAAGTAGGGTTTGTTTCAATCAGTGATTTAAAATTTTGAGTGTTTTCGTCTCCTTGTTGAGCTCTTTTTAATCTGGCGGTGAGAGTATCGCTTGTAATTATGGCGACGGGGTATCTGCTTAAAGCGTCTACATGTTGCATTCTCTGGCCGGGTCGATGCACAATTTCGTAATCATAATTTTCCAACAGTAGTGCCCATCTCGCTATACGAGTAACTAAATCTTTTTTGTCCATAGTCTTTTGAAAAGCTGAACAGTCCGTTATGATTTTGAAATGCTGCCCTAGAAGGTAGATTCGAAATTTCTTTAAAGCGGTGACAACAGCAAGAACTTCCAGTTCATAGCTACTGTATTTCTCCTCAGCTGGAGTAGTTTTCTGCGACATGTATTGAACAGGGTGTAATTTTCCGTCATCCGCTTCCTGGAGCAAAACAGCGCCATATCCTTGTTGGCTTGCATCGGTGTGTAGTTCGGTCCTTTTCCCTTGCTGAAAAATGCTTAAAACGGGACTTTCAGTTAATAGTTTCTTGAGCTTTTCGAATGCTTCAATTTGGGCTTGTTCGAATACAAATGGATTGTCTTTTCTTGTTAGATCACTCAGAGGTTTCGCTATTTTAGAGTACGCGGGAATAAATTTTCGAAAGTAGCCGGTTAGTCCTAAAAAACTCTGGATTTGCTTGACCGTTGTTGGCACTGGGAACTTCTTGACGGCTATCGTCTTCGCAATTGATGGGCGTATTGTTCCGTTTTCGACGACGTGACCCAAAAATTCGACTTTTCTACTTAGGAATCGACATTTCTCAAATTTAATTTCTAAGCCATACTTCGAAGCAACTTCAAACACTTTCTTTAGTTTTTCTAAACCTTCTTCTTCATCTTTTGCCGGAATTATCAAATCGTCCATGTAAATTACTACAATACCTTTTCGCATTAGTTCTCGAAAAATACTGTACACATATCTTTGGAATATGCTGGGACTAGTGCTTAGGCCGAAAGGTACTTTATTGAACTCGAATTGTCCGTCTGGAACAACGAAGGAGGTGAGGTGTTTGCAGTCTTCATTGACATCGACATGGAAAAATCCATTTCTCAAATCTAACGTAGTGTACACCTTGGCTTCTTGGAGTTTATCTAATACGTCTTCTATCAACGGCAATGGAAAACGATCCTTGACTAATTTCTGATTCAACTTTCTGTAGTCCACACACAATCTAGTGGTGCCATCTTTTTTCTTGACTAGCACAATTGGACTCGCATATTCGGATGAGCTTGGTCTTATAATTCCTTGTTCAAGCCATTCGTCGACTTGCTTGTTGACTGCTTGGTTCTCGGTAAAGGATAAGCGACGTGCAGGCTGGTAAACCGGTATGTCATCTTTCAAAATAATCCTCATGGACACGTTTGTCGTTTCGGTCTTTTTTGGCTCATAGTTGGAGATCAATTCAAACAGTTCTTTTCTTATTCGCGGATTGCTAACATGTTTGACTTCAATTTCGTCTTCAGTTTTCACTTCGTATACTTGCGTGTGCATGAACCAAGTTTTATCTTCATATTTACGGAACTGAACACTTTCTTTGTCGAAGAAGACGGAGGCTTGTTCCAAAATATCTGATCCGATTACTGCCTGAAATTCTAAACACGGCGTAGGTACGAGGTGCCACGTGAGGGAATATTCTTTTCCATCCAATTCAATTTTCCGTTGGAACGACCCTTTTGTTTTGACTTCGTACTTCCCTAATCCAGATAACACTACTATGTCTTTCGAGAGTTCTGAGGGTTCGATTATTCCTTCGCACATATCTTCACGAATGAGCGTCGCTGAACTGCCTGTATCGATGAGAGCTTCAAAAGTCTTGTTACCCATGGTTATTTTCTTTGTTTTAACTCTTCCTTGAGATATTCGTGAGCAGACTTGAACCGGAGAGCTTGCAGATTTATTAATGTTTGGGTTTTTGGGTCGCTTTGTACAATCTACGGCATAATGACCTGGTCCTTTGCAGTAGCTACAGATTAGTTGCTTATTTCTTCCAACGTAAGGAGTTCCGTTCGATTGAAAGTATTTTTTTTCATGCCTATTGTTCCCAATTTGGAAATGTTCAGGTCTTCGAGAATAAGTATCGTTAGATCCTCTGGCTTCATATTTTCCTTTAGCGAATGAGTTGGATGACTTCGGTTTTAATGTTCTTCGGACATCTTCATATTCTTCAAATTTTTTAGCTAGTTCGGAAGGTGAGTTAATAGTAGACCATTCGTCTAGAAAATGTTGCTGAAACTCGTAAGGTGCTTTCTTCTTAATTTGATCGGCTATAATTAACTCTCGCAGTTGATCGAAGGTTTCTATTTTCAAACCGGAAGTCCATCCGTCGAAATACGTTTGCAGTTCGTAGTGAAAATCTTGCCATGTTCGCTCATCAGATTTTTGGTGAGATACAAATAGTTGACGAAGTTTTTCCGGAGACAACTTAAATCTTTTCAATAGTAAATCCTTGACGTGGTCGTAATCATTACATTTGTCCGATGGTTCTCTTGCGATCAGATGAGCAACGTAAATGGGTATCAATCCTATCAGTCTCTGTACCCAGTCTTTCTTCGGCAAAAATATCAATTCTGCGTGCCGTTCAAATAAGGTGAGGTTCAAGCTGATGTCATCCTTCATATTAAACTTATGGAAAGTTTCGTGAATCAATTTATTCGGCGCTTGGACGTTTTCGGCGTTGTTCGTCGTATTGACACTCTGTTGAGCCTGTATTCGTAATTTCTCGAGTTCATGTCCTCGCTGTTCTCGCTTCTGTTCAATTTCTCTGTCTTCTGCTTCTCGGCGTAATTTTTCTTCTTTTTCTTCTGCTTTTCGGCGTAATTTCTCTTCTTTTTCTTCTGCTTCTCGGCGTACGCGTTCCTCAACTATGCTATCGATCAGTATTTTGACATCTTCCTCTACGTAATTTGGACTTTTCACTATCAGTTCTTTTATTCGAAGTTTAGTTGAACCCTCTTGGATACTTAACGACAATTCTGAGGCGAGTTCTATCAGGTCTTCCCTTTTCTTAGAGAGAAGAAATGCCATTTCGTATAAAAATAAATCGGAGTGGTAACCCAGAGAACAAATTTAATTTAAAACTTAGTTAAATATTTCTTCAAAACTTATTCTCAATGTGAGAAATTTATTTAGTCGCACTTAAAAAAAAACTCTTGCTCAACCAGGAAGAAAGATAAAACGTGAACAATTAAATGCAATCTCTTACGATATTCGAATTAAACAAACAAATATTAGAAACTTCTGAAATCCGAAAATGGCACTAAAAACATATGCATAAACAACTTTTCAATTATTCATAATACCCTATTATTCATAAACAACTTTTAAATACAGAACAAAATATATATATATTTTTTTTCGTTGCGATAAAAGAACATTATTTGAACTCATGGTTTCGCACAAAATGCAAAACATCCTTTCTCAGCATTAGACTAAACAGAGAGAGAAAGATAAACACCTGTCGCGACAGTTCGCCTAATGTCTGCGAACGAGCGGAAATGATTTTTTTTTTATTATTACTCTACTGTTAACATCTGATACCAAACAAACACTCTGAGGGTAAAACTTTAGCTTTTCAATGTTCTATATCGAACAAGGCTGTATACCATAAAAATGGGTTAATTGATATCAGAAAAAGGTTAAATATTTAAATATAGACTATTCTTAATTTATAAACATGGAAAGATAAATATTCAAATGAAATTTCGACACTTATATATTTCATACAACGTAATTGTAATATCTCTCGAATAATATGACTATGTTAATACAATCAATGTATTGGCGATTGTTCTTTGGCGTTGTTTCCTTGGCTTAATAATAAACATCACTGACCTGGCGATGACGATTTCTCGGCGATTGATGTTCTGTCCCTCTTTCGCTGGCGGGCTGATTTCTTTGGCGAATCTGTTAGCTGTGGACTTAAAAAAATACATTAGCATAGGACGTTGGTCTGTGAGCGAAAACCGAAAAAGGTGAACCCGAAAGGAAAAAATGCTCTTAGTTAAAAATAAAATTATTTCATACCGAAAACGGAAGTAAAAGTATAAAATTATTTAAACCGAACACGAAAGTAAAAGTAAGGATGTTCCTAGGCAAATGCCTAATATAAGGAAGCAGGTTTTAATCCGGGCCGGGGCCCCAATTTGTAGGACGGCGTCTAGGGGTAAGTAACTTTACGGAAAGAATTATACGAAAAGAATAAAAAGATTAATATCTAAACTAACATTTTATTTACTTCTAAACACATAAAGAAAAGACATCACGCTATTTACAGTTTACAAATTTACGAGGAAGGTAAATTAAGGTTTTACTACAGAGCATGGTTCACCTGTGAGATGGGGACTCCGAAATATCCCAATTCGTTTAGCGAATTCGATAAAAACGCGACGCGGGAAAGGCACGACTTTACTCGTCCATGTCAGCGGGGGGTCTGCCAGTGAGCTCCTAATGCTCTCTCCGAAAAGGTGACGTCATGCGCGTGCAAAGCTTTCCTATTGGACGCTTAAGCCCAACGGAATAAAATTCGTTCAGGTCGAAGTCTCCATCTCTCACAAATCAATTTTCTACATATATATATATATATATATATATATATATAAATAAATAAATATATATATATATATATATATATATATATATATATATATATATATATATATATATATATATATACATATATGTGACATGCTGTGGATGGGGTGTTTCAGGACACGGTCATATCACTGTAGTCGTAGCCGTCATCCGTGAAGTACACCTGGAGTGCTAGGCACATAGGTGAATAGCCCTGGTCTCAGGCTGTCACTGACGAGTAAAAACTCTTCTAATGGACGATTTATTTTACATTTTAGCAGTAGAGTTGCACCATTTTCACTGGACAACAAAGTCACACAAAACCCCGCTCTTCAAAGCGTGGCCGAGCTTAAATAAGCTCCATGAGGTCTTGTCACATGACCCGTGTATCCTGCATTTATTGGCTGACCCAGTTATCTGGTCATAATAATCCCACGTCTTGCTATGAATTATTAGGTGCCCACGAGACTGGGGCAATGGGACGGTATATCGATTGCCTACTATTGCTTTTAGGTCAGTCACAATGAAACGAAAAACGGAAACGAAATTAGTTTGCTTACACCCAAGTAATTTTAAAGGAAATTGAAAAGAATTTGAAAATTAGAAAAGGTTTTTTGTTTTGTATGTTATATATATATATATATATATATATATATGTTTTGTATGTTATGTACGTAATAGATCCTTTTTATTCCAATGTATAACTAAAAATGACACTTTGTTAAGTTTGATTTCATTTTGTTCATAGTTATATTGTTGGAAAGGGAAAAACCTTCCTATAATTGTTTTTTACTATCTGGAGAATAGTGAGGCTTTTCCACCAAATTTTGTCCACACAAAGGAATATTGACCTTTATCTGGAGGCACTGGGAATGAAGACTTATCGAAATGAAGCCACTAGGAGAATAGGCTTCATTTCGATAAATGTCTCGATCGGTGTACTTAGTTTTTACCCCAGAAAAAAATTTCCAACTATGTCATTGGGCATAATGTAATACAATTATTTTTAATATTCTACTTAGTCGCAAAATTTTCCTTCACACGATCTATTTATAGGAACTACTTAAGCACATTCCATTGCTATTAAACAAGCATTATGCAAAATTTTATATAGATAGCTTTTGACGTCGCGTTTTAATTTGCATTTCTCCTATTAAACACTTCATAAGAGCAACATGTCATCATTTCACTTATTCTATTTAAAACAGAAATGTAAATTATGACCACTTACGTAGGTTGTGCTATATTTAAAGACTCTTGGGATCTGTAAAAAGAAGCATTGAAAAGGATTTAATGCACATAAAATTAGCTTATTCCCCCAAACTGCTGCTAGTGATTTTGCTGCAATATTTGCTGTATTATATCGTATACATTTTTCAGATACTCTTAATCTGTATGCAAACTTGGAGTCTTTAGTTATTTCATTCATAACATGACGATAATTGACTAACAGTAAATAAATTTTCATTCCTCATGCTGTACGCAATAAGTTATATCGATCCTCTAAAATGAAAAATTATACTTGGATTGCTCATAATAACTTGGATTTCAAAAAAGTTTAAAATTATTTACTCTCTGAAAAATTAAAAGTAATGAATGCAAATACTATTTAGATAATGAAAATGACTAAATATAATTGAAACTTTGTGGAGTTCAGAAAAAAAAGTTCAGTTTCCTAAAAGTTAATTAATTTACTTTTTATTCTTGAGCTAATTAAAGGAATTCATTTGAATCCATTATCATTTTAATGTAGGATATTGAACTCACTATTTTAAAGAGGTTTCTTTTTTTAAAGTAGAAATCTATGACTTACATTTTCTCTTTCCCACTCTAGAGGATAGATTTGCCCTTAGGCACAGGCTGAATGAGAAAAAAAATGAAATAACATCCATGTATCAAGTTCAAGCTCGTGTTGCGAGATATTCAGAACCTGTTCCATATATTTGCATTGAAAGTAAATAATATAAACAGTTTTCCCACGCGAAACACAGAGTATTTGTGAATACATATTTCTCTCCAGTATCTCCGTTGATAATTGTTTTGTTGTTTGAGTGCATGTAATATTAATTTCATTTGTAGGAACAGGAATTAAGTTTTATTTAATGATAAATGTATGTAATGAAATATCAGAATTCAGAAATGGAGAACTGTCTGTTGTAATATTGTTAACTATATCCTTAATTTCTCGTAATTGATAGAAACAAAAATGTAACCCATCTGGTAATTTCATTGGTATGCATTGATACATATTGTTATTAATATAGAGGAAGTCTAATCATAAAATAACACAAGTTGCTCTTATTATACAGGGTGTTTCAAAAAGAATCACCCTATTTGAAATGAATATATTATGAAAAATATTGAACGTAGAAACTTAAAATCAATTTTATATTACATAGGCTAATCTTAAAGGTTTTTTGCAAAGCAAATTAAAGGTGCTCAATATACTGTCCTTCGGATGCACGACATGTCGATGAGGTAGGCAAATTCGTCTCAAACTTTTGCGAGTATGTCTGCGTACACTGC
The DNA here is from genome assembly GCA_907164885.2 of Dolomedes plantarius. NCBI lineage: Eukaryota > Metazoa > Arthropoda > Arachnida > Araneae > Dolomedidae > Dolomedes > Dolomedes plantarius. Next base: position 88,793,898 of record OU015491.1, on the reverse strand, counting down.
TTCCACGGCTGTTATGCGCACACAGACAACCTGTATCTTGGAATTGTTTATAGCAGCGGTTCTCAACCTGAGAGGCGGGGGGGGGCGTAGAAGAATTTCAAGGGAGGCGTGAGGTAAAAACAGTGCCAGCCCTCTCATTAATGTTTTGAAAGTGACTGATATTACATGCCAACTTCACCTAGATCCTTGATTACCTCAAATATATTTGATCTGTATTTAATTCTTTGATTTCATATGTTCTAATAATAATATGTTCCAAATTAAGATATGTGTAGTAATATTAATTTTTTTGTATGACATTATCTATTCTATACTTTCATTTAATAGCCAGCTTCAGTTTCAAATTCCGATTGTACTACTTGTATTGACTGACCACATATGGTAGTGGTGGTGGTGGAGGCGTGACCTCACATCAGTGTTCAAAGGGGGGGGGGCAACAGAGACTAAAAGGTTGAGAACCCCTGGTTTATAGCATCCCCTAATGCTTTGAGGGGTAGGAACTTCAATCTATGAGGTTTTTGTCGACGAAAACCACGCTGAGCAGTTGTTACGGACTCACACTTTGCAAAGCGTAGAACACAAAATGATTTCTGTTGTGCAGTCGCCCTCTTTACAAGCAGTGAAGTGGCGGGCGAAGGAAGAGCGTTAGCGCTAATTGTCGGTAACTGCAAGAAACTTGAGATTTCCCTCTTTCTGCCTATACATTATTTGATCAAAGCGGATTAAAAGATGAAGAATTATGATTTTTTTAAATCGGATGATTCTTTTTGAAACACCCTGTATATTAACCCTAAGTGAACCTTAACGGGGTATATAAGGAAAATGTATATAATGAAAATCTACATTTAAAGGTAAAAATTACTTATCCAGTGCAGGTTGGTGATTTTCGGGTATCTACCTTGATAATTATTTTGTTGTTTGATAGTTGATTGCAAGTATATAAAATTCATTTGTAGGAACATAAATTCAGTTTTATCTAATGTTAAATGTTTATAATGAAGTTTCAGAATCCAGGAAAGGAAAACTGTCTGTCGGAATATTAACTGTATTGTTAATTTTCTCGTAATTGATAGAAAAATCAATCAATCTGGTAATTTCCTTGGTATGCATTGATATATATTGATGTTAATATAGAGGAATTCTAACCATAAAATAACACAATTCAGAAAGAATAACTGTCTGCTAGAAATTTGATACTCAGAAACTATGTATATTTAAAATCTTTCCGGGGAAAATTGCGAAAGCTGGAGATGTCGCTAATATATACATACGAAATCAGAGACATATGCAAATAGGACGACAAGATATGAGCCCTCTCCGAAGCTTAAGTTGCTATTATTAAATATTAACCCTAAATGGACGTTAACTACGTTCTCAGCAGAAATTGCTCCCATCCATTTAAAGTATTTTCTGGCTATGTGCCCGTGTTTATGGTTGTGAATGACAGTATAGTGTACTATTTTATTCCGTTTTAGCTAATTGGTTGAATAGTAGATAAGAAATATAATTTTTAACTATAAATTTATGAACTCTGTTTTAATAGAGTACCAATTTTGAGTCCTACTTTTGATACCACACCGGAAAAACCATTTTTCTCTTAACACTTAAAAAAATGATTTAAGAAGAATTTTTTTGAAAATTGAAATGACACATAACTTTCTCGGCGAAGTCTTAGGTTATGCAATTATTCCGACAGCGGTGATTCGATGTTAACTTCACAAATTAAAGGATTATTGTTAGACCAAAATGAAATCCTGCATTCCTTACGCAGAATATTTCTTTGAAGCATGAATGTTCACAAATTAACAATTTGTAGCATATTTCAAAAGTGTTTAAAAAGGAGCTTTTTTTTTTCATTTCAACTTAACTGAATTTTATGGTCTGCATTCTTAGGTATAATAGTCTCATAAGGGATTCTTTTACTCAGTATCTAATCGAAATCGTATGTTTATAGAAGCAAAAGTCTGTATATTTAATATGCACATGACGATGTATTTCATTATCTAGATTTAATTTTAAAGTATTTATTGGGTAATATATAAGTTTTAACTATATAAAATGCTAAAAGTAAATTCTTCATGCTTTATTTTGAATAACAAAAATATAAGTCAATAAAATCAACTTATTGACTTCGGGCTTGGGGTGGCCAAGTGGTACAGCTCGCTGGTTTTCAGTGCTGAGGCTGCTCGGATCGAATCCTGGTGTCGCGCCACGTAAAATGCCTCCGTTCGTGTCGTCCCTTCATAGGGGGATAGTGGGGATTTCCGCCTATATGGTGCCCTCACAATAAAATGGGTAGTAAAATTGCGGCGTAGTATAGGAGAATGTTTGACGACAAGTGCCTCCGCATTGAAAAAAAATCAATTTAAATGTTTTCTTCCCAAATGAAAGTAATGCAGACTTATTTTAAGGGGGTCCAGAACTTCATTCAAATTTTCAAAAATTTTTTTATTGGATTAAATTTTTTTTTTGTCTTTTAAGTTTAAAATGACGTTTAAATCATGTTTCAATCTTAATTATAGCAGGACAAATTATTATTGTTTTTTTTGCAACATTGCAATAGTAGCCAATCGTTGTTTAAACCTGTAAGTGCGTATTTCTACAAGATGGGTTTTTTCCCCATTTCTCTTCTTTAAATTGTTTATAAGTCAAGAACAGTTAAAGATAAATGGTTGAAACTTGGGACATATCTTTTTCAACTATTTTACTTTAATTTTAATTCAGTAAATTTGGAAAATATATTTACTTTTCAAAATATGATTTTTTTAAAAATAAGTTACATAATTATTTTTGTAATTTTTTTATCTAAATATTTTTAATTTCTTTAAAAATTAATATTTTAAAAAATGCTGAATTAAAATTAAAACTTATATATTTCTGTTTAATTAAATGAAAAAATTTTGAAATTCGACAATTAATATTTCGAGTTTTAAGGATTTTAAATTTCCCCACTTTTATTAAAAATTTTAAATTTCAAAATTTTTTAAAAACTTTTTGAGAAATGTTATGATGTGATTTTGTTTACAAATTATATGGTTGACCATCAGAAAAAAATTCAAAATTTTAACTCAATAAATAAAAATTTTTTTTAAATGTGTCCCGGAACCCCTTAATTTTTTTTGCCGGAGGCATTTTGTCGAAAGACATTCGCCTTTTGTTATTTACCGCAATTTACTGGCTTCTGTATTATGAGAGCGCCATAGATGAGCCAGCATTGCTTCCTCATCTATGGCGATAGGGGGACGATACGGAAACGACCAAGCCTTATTCGGGATTTGAACCCAGTCCAAGTTGTGACAGCTCAGAACACTAACCACTACACCATGTGGGCGGCAAGGCAGTTGTTTACCATGCGGCAGGTCTATTACGGCATTCTTCCATCCACACCGCGAAATCGTTGGCCTCTTTTTTTACGGGAGCACCATATAAGGGAGCCAACATAATACTCTAATCTCAGCCTTGTCCTCAGATAAGCGGGAATCGAATCCACAACCTGACGGAGGCACTCGGAGTATGCCCATGGGCCAAACCACTCCGCCAGCCGACTGACTTATTTTAAAAATAAATGAATCTGTTTGAATTAAGCTCAGTTTTTCGGTTCCAACCTAACTTTTTTTTTACTCCAAATTCCTTATACAGTAATTTTTGCAGCATCTTTGTCGGGCTAGTTATCCTGACCATCACACGACACGTAAATGATCTGAAGTATAACTTTTTGTTTAGCACGTGTGATATCTAAACACGTTTTTAAACGCATTTATATGACTTTTCTACGCATATGAAGTTTTTCTAAGCAGTACAAGAGAAAATGGGGTATGAATTCGTCTTTTTACTTCCGCAATTGTAACGGAAATGGGTGCTCTAAGGGGTATATAATACCCCTTGATAACTTAATCTTTATAGTTATTATATGTCTGGCACATTCCTGGGTTTGCACCTGAGAACCAGTGTCTGTTCATGTCTCCAAAATAATCCTTGTTACTCTATGGATACAAATGGAGCTTTTAACACTAGAAAGACGGCTGCCGTCATTTTGATGGTTTCGGACATACTATTCGGCGCTATGGTTGTATTTATGTCCTCGAGCTTCTGAAATTTTATGACCTTTTCTAATTTTACGCGAAATATGCCCACACTTTTAAAAATTATATTCGATGGTAAAGAGGGGGAGAAAATGTGTTATATGCCTACTGAGACTGGAAGCCGTCAATTTGACGGCAATATAGAAAACAGGCAGAAATCTTTAAAATAATACTGCAAAAATGTTAGTTACTTTTCGTCTTTTCCCCCACTTACAAATAACAGAATTATTGGATCTTCGGAAATATTGGTGTTGAAAAATCAGGACTGCACAAACCATGCTTATATTTCGGATCAACCATACCAGGTTGTCATCTCGGCATAGGTACATAAAAATATATCTAAATATATACTTATTTATTATATATTGGTATGAAATAGTTCAAAATTTAAAGTATTAAGGCTGCTATGTACTAATCCCATTGGATTCGCTCACCTCAATGTTAACCTATGGAGAAAATTTGTCCACGGATTGCCGACTTGGATTCAAAGATTTTTTTAAAAAAATTGTACTCTGTCATAGAGAAAGAAATTTTACATTTGTGTACATTTTTCGTTTTTTTAAAAATGCAATTAATATTTAAAATTTAAATTATTCGGGGAAAAATCTGTTATAGTGTATTTTAAACGCTCACAAATTCCTTCGGTGGACGAAATTTATAAAATGAATCCTGTAGCCCTTTGCAGAAAAGTTCAAGCTATCTGACAATACCAATTTTATTTGATTATCAGCATTTATGTAGTATCTGTAAATAGTGACAAAAATATATTTTAAATAAAAAATTTGGGGGCAGTGCTTAACCCCCCTATAGAGAGAGAGCCATTATAATCCCTCAAAATGTCAATCCTAAGGGGGGTGAAATACTTGAACTGTCAACTGGACTCCTCCCACCACAAGAGTCTGCAAGAAGAGGAAAAGGGAAATAGGATTTTTTTCTTAGTACATAGCAGTCTTAAACCCTTTTTTTAAAATTAAATATTTTAAATTCTTGATTTTATTTTTAACCGTCAAAATCACGGCGTTCAGTCTTTTTAGTAAGAAAAAAAAATTCCCGTCTTTCTAGTATTAATGAAAACTGGCAAGAATTGTCTGCATTTTCAGGATCAATTTAGGTGTTTGGAGGTTGTGCGCCCAAATACATAGGTTCCTATGTCATGAAAGCTATTCGTCTTTTTTCTATAGTGTAACAAACGATAGCACAATCTTTATCTCCTTTCAATAGTGTAATATACAGGGTGTCCAGCGAAGAAGTACCTGATTTCAAATTGAAAAATCTCGAGAACAAATATCTGTAGAAGAATGCAACAAACGGCATTTTTATCCTGAAAGCTGTAAGAATTTTATACACTAATTTTCGAAATAGTTACAAAATCTGCTAATAGATGGCGCTGTACAACTCGTATCAGCATGTTTATATAAACTTGTAGTCTTTTCAATCACTACATCACAATCTTTTCAAAATGTCCCCCATTCGCTCTATGGAGGTGGCACAATAAAATTTGCCATCATACCTTGTAGGTTATCAACAGAAATTGATTCAGCTGCCATATAGATCGCCGATTGAAGCTCGATTGAAGCTGATGGGAAGGTTCCTGTAGACAGTATCTTTTAATGTGCCCTACAAAAAATAGTCACAAGGAGTCAGGGCCGGGGAATATGGAGTTCAATCCATGCCTGCGGCTCTATTGCTAAAAACTGCTGACAGCGCCCTCTGTTAGCAGCTTTTGTAACTGTAACCGTGATTGTTTAAATTATTCTAAATGATTGGGAAGGAGAGTTTATTATATTATTCTTATATTAATTATATTTATTAATTATGATTTTGATTTAGTAATTTATTGGTTCATGATTGTGGCTAGTACATTGATGTGCTTCCCAAATAATGGAAATAACTCTGGTTATATTGACAAATCAATTTATTGAATATTAACACACATAAATAATACACTCCAAAATTACTCAATATTTCCTCCGCAATTTACACATTATTCATAACGTCATTCCTACTAAATTAATTCTTTACGACACCTATGTTTGATTCATTCACTTATTATAACAATATTTCATACTGCCTCTATACATATTATTTTCAACTTTACTCCTACTAACTTAATTCATATATATATGCAAAATATTATATTAAATTGTTGGTACGAATTATCGGTCAATTACTCAACATCTTATATTCAAAACTATACTCATCGCGCTCTTATTTTAATTATTATGGCTACACACTGAGAAGCAATGATAACAATATAAAAGGTAAACGCAAAGTCGGTACCTCAGCAGATGACGGTGGAATCCCTCTGGGCAGCTGGCACTCGTAATGATGAATTCGTCGTCTTTATCATCACACGGAATTTGGGCATCTTCTTGTCTTTAATACGGCTCCGTCGTTCATTGTAGACACTCGGCATGGGACACTGGGCGCTCGACAACTTCTATCTCCAAACTTTTACCGCACTCGAATACGGCTCCGTCGCTTATTGCAGACACTCGGCACGGGACACTTGGGCACTGTCAGCATCGGTTCACTAACTTTTACTGCTCTCTCCTCATACGTCTATATGCCTTGACACCACTTCTACCTCTCACAAACTTCTGTCTGACTCTCACTTCTCAGGTTATCTCTCTGCCTTCACACTATTTTTTATTTCATATATTTTCTTACTAATGTCTCCGCCTCTTATAATTTCCATTGGTTATCTGGAAATTATCATACCATCGCCATTCGTCCGTGCTGCCTCACCTCAATCCCCTTTTACCAATGCGCATCGAGGGCGGGATTTTATAAATTCTCCCTCAATTTTAACTTTTTCCCATGCTTTGGCTTCAAGTAGGGTGGGCTGTTTTATAGCCATCATAAATTTTCTTTTATTCTCTTCTTGCAACTCACTCTCTTCAACTTTTATCTTCTATTTATTGCTACAAACACAATCTCTAAATTTCGTTCCGGTCTATGGCTTTCTTCCCTTCTCTTTTATTGCCCTGTTTCTTTCTTGCATTTAACAATTATTTTATTTTATTTTGTACTTTTCAATTCTTCTGTCCCTGGCCGTAACACTACTGTCATGTCCCTATGACAGTAACTATTTCGAAAATTAGTGTATAAAATTCTTACAGCTTTCACGATAAACATACCGTTTGTTGCATTCTTCTACGGATCTTTGTTCTCGAGATTTTTCAATTTGAAATCAGGTACTTCTTCACTGGACACCCTGTATTTTTGAACATTAAAGTCATAAAAATGCATTGGGTTTTTCTGACAAGCCAGATTACATACGCTTATAAGATATATTTAAAAATTCTGCCCGCTTTCGCCTAGAAACGATTTAAATTATAAAAAATTCATTTCATGACAGTTTTTTAAAGTAATTAAGCTGACGATGACAGTGATAGGTATTTTAATTTGTTTTATTTTTATTTTTGAATAAATTGTTAGACAGTTTTGTATTTGATGCAATATACAGAACACTCAAATTTAGGTATAGTACATAATGTTGAGAACAATTCTTAAAAAAGCCTCATTGTATGAAAAATCTATTTGATGTAAATTGATCCCTTCTTTAAAATTCTCTGAAAATCATGTTCAAAACATTAAAAGTTACACTTTAGTAATCTTATTATCTCAAGTAATGTTTGCCATCGAATATTCTTTGCTTTAAATCCAGTACTCAACAGATAATCAAAATGCTAACTGAAGCAGCACATTATGCAAATCCATTGCTTGCTTAAAACGAAATACTGATTTTGAATAAACTTAACATTTTACGCGTTAAATGTAAGCATGATTCCATAGAAAGAATTTTTAATTTTTGTACTAGTCATAAAAATTTGTAGCCTATTTTGTTACAGAACTGATATTCTTTTTCAAGAAGGAAATGCTTCAACGGGGATTTTAAAATTTTAAATTATCCATATTTAAATAAATAAAAGGAAAATAAAGGAGCAAATTGCATGGAATTTTGATTTATATTGAGCTTCGTAGTTGAAAAATCACTATTTAAACAAATAATTCACAAAAAAGACAGTAACAAAAAAAATGGGAATATTTAAAAAAAATTCTCATAGAAATAAAGGTAAATGAAAGAATAAAATTAAAGAAAGTAAAAATAAATTACCAAATCATAAGTAATAATTATTTAACGTAAATATTAGACCATTATTATACACTGAATGCCCAATTTATTATGACAACATTTATGCAAATTAGTTATGACGTCCCGCTTTTGATGCTAGAGTGTGAGATTGGTATATAAAGATATTGCTGGATGATTGGCAATACATTTGAATTCTACTGCTTGTGAAAGAATGGGTATAACACATGAATTAACAGACTTTGAACATGAAATGATTATAGGTGTTCGAAGCAGTTTGGAAAGTATAAGCGATATCGCCTCGCTTGTGAAGTGTACGAAAACATCTATTTTTCGTGTTTACAAAGAATAGGCTACCAAATAAAATAAACGGAGTCTCAACGTCAGGCATGTAACCGCCACCGGCTACTAGATGCTTGAGCTAAAAGGGGATATTCCAGAATTGTGCAGTCCAACAGAAAGGAAATGGTACGTCAAATTACAGCTAATCTTTATCAAGGACCACCTCTGATGTGTTCTCAACATACTGTTCGCCGCTCAATACACCGTATCGGATTTGAAAGCCGAAGGCGTATTTGAAAGCCTCCGCCATTTACGGCCAAAAAATCAGCAGTGACCAATTTCCACAAGATCACAAAGATTGGACAGAAAATAAATGGATGAGGGGTGATGGGGTCCAATGAATTGAATTTTCAATTACACTATGCAGATTTCAGGGGCGAACAGGGAGAAAGGAACACTAAAGCATGGGCAATAAGTTCAATACTTCAAGGTGGAGGAGGCAACGTTATCATTTCAGAGATGTATTCCTGGCATTGTTTGGATCCTTTAATTCGCGTGGAAGAATGTCTAAATGCCAAAATCTGTGTAAATATTGTCGCTGATCATGTAAATCCAGCCATATTAATAGTATACTCCACTGGAGATGGATACATCCCTCAAGACAATTCTTCCTGCCATATCGCTCCCATTACAGCATATCGTTTGTAGAGCATCATAGAAACTTCACATTTCTTTGTTGCCTTCCACGATCATAATCCTATTCAGCATATATGGGCTTATTTGGAAAGGAGCATAAGGCAGCTGGATTCAGAACCCTCGAAATTTAGAGAATACGAACTTGCAGTTCATCGCATATGGTCTCAGTTTCCTCAAGCCACCAACCAACATGTCTATGCTACAGTGTCTATACTACAGAAAATCGCATCAGTATTGAGAGCAAAAGGTGACCCAGCGATGTACTGAGTAGGTGGTAATAATAAATTGGAAACTCATTGCAATTTTGTAATATTTTAATTACAATTTTTGATTCCAAATATAAATGTAAATTATGTTACTTTGATTCTCGATTCCTGTAGTAATCAGAAAATCAAAGTTTTATGAAGGTTGAAACTATGCAAAATATTTAAGTGTTTAATTTTTAAAAAATATTTCAGGTGTGAAAGGAGATATTTACTTCATTAAATATCAAATAATGAATTCATCGGAAATGCTTTTATTCTTAATTAATGAGGCTAACGCCTCATTAATTAAGAATAAGCCAAATGTAGACAGATTTGTGCTAGCCAAATGTAGACAATTGACTATACCTAAGAAGATTGCAGAGGAAGTCAATCTGACAACGACTTAATCCCATTATCACGAAGACTGACAAGCTGAGGATTTTTCATTAGTGAAAAGCTTTGTACTGTTTAACAAACTAGCCAGCTTCTCTTCAGGGATAATAATAGGTACTGAAGCTCGACTACTGGAATACGGCTGTTGAATATAACATACAAGCTGATAAAGCCCAGATAAATAATCAAAGGTGAAACCGATGTTGATCGATTTTGATAATCACGTAGTTATTTGCACATAACTTCAAAATATAAAGGTTTACCTGCATAGTCATAAAACCTTTATTATTAATGTATCTCATACATAGTTGAACAGATTTTTTAATCTTTGTGTTATCTTTTGAAATTATTTTCTTTAACCTCTGTTAATGTCATTGTGCTATTATTTATAAATTAGAAAACGATTTAATGATTCCCTTTCGTTCAAATTAATGTTTGATTATCCAAAATAAATGTAGCTAGCGCTTTGAACGACAGGCTTTAAAAAATATTTAATGAATGTAAATGATGTAAAAGCTACATTGTTGCTATTTAAAACAATTTTCTTATCAAAAGTATCCATAAGGTCTTAAGGTTAACCTTCCTTGCGCAGTCGGAGTCAAAATCTAGAAACATTGATGTGGTATTTCAACGCAGATTACCTTGCCCAACCATAATTTTGCGTGAATTTTACTACGTGAATTTTACTTCTTATTTTGAAACGTTATTTTGTATATATATTGCACATATTAAAGCCTATATTTAACTTAAATACGCCATAATTTTATATGCCATAAATTTAACTTAAAAGATCACCTTTAGCTGGTTCACCTTAGCAAGTCCCCCCACAAAAAAGAAACAATTTTAAAAACTTTATATGCGGGTTAATTTAATTTCCTTAAAATTACGAGCTAATAAAGACAAATAGTCCAGTGAAATGAAATTGAAATCATTTTATGGAGAATCTCGTAAAATTCTCTTAAGACTGTTGTGTACTAACCTTATTGCATTTCCTTACCTCAATGTTAACCTATGGGGAAAATGTGTCTACTATTTATAGCTACATAAATGCTGATAATCCAATAAAAATTATATTTTCAGATAGACTGAACTTTTCTGCAACTTGTGATGGGATTCTTTTTTACAAATTTTGTCCTTCACGGGACTATATGAGCGTTTAAATCACACTATACCACATATTTTCCCCGAATAATTTAAAATTTAAAATATCATATGCATTTAAAAGAAAAACAAACAATACCCCATGGTGTAAAAGTTCTTTCTCTATTACGGAGTGCAGTTTAAAAAAAAAATCTTTCAATCCAAGTGGGCAATCTTTGAACACATTTTCTCCATAGGTTAACATTAAGGTGTGTGAATCGAATAGGGTTAGTACATAGCAGTATTAAATATCATTTGTATCTAAGGATACGAGTAACAAAGGAAAGTATAACAAGATAAAACGAAACACTTACAGATGTGGAAATTGTTTACCTTATTCTAACTATTGTTCTCAAAGTAATATGAAACCGCTTAATGAATTATTCTTAAGATGAAAAATCTGGTATACTAGAAATATTTCAATTTTTATATGTAAAAAATATTCAGGCAGTCTCTCAAAAGGTGCATATCACGTATAGATAATTGATTGAAAAAAAAAGAAAGAGATGTATATTTTTTAAACATTACACGAAAATAAAGGATGGCAAATAAATCAGGAGGGTCATCCTTAAAAAGTTTCATCACAAATAAATATCGAATTATATTGAAAAATGATTTACATATACCAAAAATTGTTTCCAAACAATAACTATCAAAATGCAAGAAAATTCAGAAGTCTTACATTGAGAGAAGTCTTTATTCGAACACTGATACCTAATTTCCGATTTTAAGATATTTTATTTCTAATTTTAGAATACAGCATGACATGTAAGTACATTTTGAATAAGTGTATTTCATATTATTAATATATTCATGTATTTGAAATCTGATACTTTATAAGTAATTAGGATATGAGTTTTAACGCACATAGTCAAATAATTATAATGAAAAAAGGATAAAAGTGTTACCGATTGTTTTTACTCTCAATTTTGATTAAAGCTTGCAATTCTAAGAAATTTACTAGTATCTTAATTTAATTATCTGGTTCATTTTAATTCAATATTACTTCAGGCCTTCTTCGTATTTTCAGCCTTAGATTATTTATGTTTATGCTAATAATATTTAATTTCATATTGATAATCCCTGAAAACCATGACTGATTTGCTGTAGTTTATGTTGCATATATATATATATATATATATATATATATAAATGAACGTTAGAATTTATTTCATTTCTAATTACTAGAAGGCTGCTAGAGAGTCTATAAAATATTCTCCTGTAAATTATTCAGAATTTTGCTGATTCTGTTTTCTAGTATAGTTAAGATATAACGTTCATAAAATTCACATGTAAATTACAAAAAAATAATAAAAATATGTTTGATCCTACATATATATTATTAATCGTATTTATCATTTCTAAACACTTCTCTACGCGAAACACAGTATATCTCGAAAAAGTAAAAGTATATCCCTAATAAAACCCATGACTGACGTGCTGTTAACATTACATTAATGGAAAGTAAAATTTAAAAGATCATACTAATTGTTATGAATCTTCAATGAGAATCGTAGTTTAGGATTTTTCTTATCAATTATGAAAATTAACTTTCAATATACTGAAAGCAGCAAATATTTCAACCGTGTGTTTTGTTAAATATAAATACATTACAAAAATTTACTTTACTTTGCATACTTTACACTTGCGATTTGATTTGCAGAATGTAATTAAATGTTCAGAAATAAATGCAAATATAAATATAAATCATAAAATTCCGCAGAAACAGAATGACGAATCTAGATTGAAAAATTTACTTTTAAAAAGTATATTATAAAATTGAGATTTAAAAAAAAATTTCTGTCAGAGTATTTAGCGGTATAGTTGCACATATAAATACATTTCTTTCAGTCGTGCAATGTATTATTAAAAAATTTCCTATGTTATGTCTGGCATGTAAGAAATATAATTTTAAATTATGACAGTCCTTTGGAAGGAGAGGTGGGACACAAAATTTCCCCGAAACACCCTTTTTTTAGGGGTGGGGGGCATAAAAACCACTATAATGCTTTCAGAACTAAACAGAATAAACTTCATATTTCTACGATGATAAAATACTAAAAAATACAACATTTTTACTCCGTACTATAAATTTTCACCCTACATGTATGCATTAGTTTGTTGTCCTTGTCTGTTATACCTGTCTAGGTATTTCAAGTCTGTTTATCCCGAAATAGAATTTTTCATGATTTGTCAGCTTTAAAAGGATTTATCTAAAATTATTCGCAAGATACTCGGGTGAAATTTTTCTTTAGTATTCATCTATCCTATTTTCATTACAGCCTATCCAAGACTTTCTAAAAACTCTAGATATTTTTTCTCACTATATTGTGAGTTAATAAGAATAAAATTAAAACATTACTATTTGTGTAAGTTAGTTTAGAAATATTTTTATATACAATTGTGAAAAAAATTTGCAAATGGTTCGGCCTTAATATAAAAAACAAAGTAGGTTTTAAATTTTGGAATTAATTTTCTTTTTAAATGAAAATTTCAAATATTTTAAGAGAGAAAGAAGATTTAATTTTTTGTTTAATTATGCTTTTTTCATACTATATGCACAAAAATTCACAAAGGAACAGATAAATTAAAAAAAATAGAAACACATTTAAAAAAGTCCCCATATGTATATATTTACTAATTTCTTGTAAAATAGAATCACTATTGCAATTAACTTTTAAATAAACATAATTATTAAATAATTATATATATATTATATATCTGGTATTTTGTTTATTAAATATCTATGATATTCTTCAAGTAATCAAACAGTTTGAGTAAAAGCAAGAAAGATTCAGATAAAAAATTACAGATATACAAAAAAAATCCACATAAGCATGCATTTATTAATTTCTTGCAACACAGAATTTAAATTTCAAATTTATTTTTGGACTAACATAATAAATAAAACTGAATATATTTTATACACTTCGTATTTTATATGTCAAAATAATCAAAGAAGTTAAGCAACGTTACAATATTTTCATACCATATACCATAAGCAGAATAAAATGTTATGAGTTCTATCATACGGCAAGATTTCTGTCTTTCTTGTTCAGAGTTTCTGCAGTAAATAGTTACTTACAAGTTTTTTCATCTTTATACGAGTGAAAATATTTTAAATAGCAAGAACACTAAATGTACACAAATGTGTTAATTTCCCTTTAAAAGTTAAGATTTTTTTGTGTACATCTTTGCATAAAAACACATTTAAGGGGAAAAACAATTACGATATCTCAGTAAATAAAGGAGTAAAATTTTATGATCTACAGTGTTTTCAATCAAATATTCAAAGTTTGAAATGCTCTCTAAATATTTCCTTTTGTTTTTAACTTCAGTTTATGGGGAATCTGAGCTTGGTTTTGTTAATAACAATTCTGAACAAAAAGATATTTATATTAAATGTTTACGTTATATTTCTCCCGATTTGCAACTGAGCGAGATATGTCATAATTTCCTTCCTATGATTTTAAATTTCTTTTGAAAATTGAAAACGTTTTGAAATTCATCTATGAGTTCCTCTTAAACGTCCCCCGACATACGCACAAACACTTTTAAGAGTAATTATCTGCAACTTATAGCATGAATATCCAAAATAAAAATGGAGGGATTTGTGCTAACAGGGAAATCGTAAAATTATAGATTTTTTTGATATTTTGCAATTTTTACCCCAACTTAATAGCCTGTGTCTTACATTTAGTGTCATAGTTAGGAATACGTAAATTTCGCATAAAAAATTTCGAAATTTCGCAACAAATAAATATAATATATAAAATTTCACATTTATTTGCAAAAAAAAAAAAAATTATAATTTCAAAAATTTCGCATTTATTAAAAAAAAATTATAATTTTACTTACTTGGATATGTAAGTATTGGAATTCTTAGTTAGAAGATAACATTGTAGTTGTCTGCACATCATGTTCCTTAAATCTTTGCCTTCTGTCATTAATTACTATGTTGTATACACTGAAATATCTCAGCATTTACTCTGTTAACGGGATTATAGAGGCTTTGTATAGTTGCCACTGCAAAGTTAAGGTAGCAGCATTTCGTTTCAATTAAAATCTGTATAACATCAACAGGAGTCTCTTCGTTGACTACTGTAAGTAGCTGAAATAACCTTGACTTAGGCGCTCAAGAGACGTTCTTAAATCCACAAAATTGTTCCACAAAACTTGATGGTTGATTTTTAAAGTTAGAGTTTTAGGTTCGACTCCGGTAAGGTTAAACTGTCCGGGTGAATTTCCGAGCAAATCCGAGGGAGAGTGAGATCTCTCAGTTAAAGACCGCGTATGGTCTTACTTAAGCAATTATGTTAATAAATTTTTACTATTATTACCTAATTTGGCTTAAAACACCGTTCATCACCGAGTTTTCGCCGAAAAGTCGTAAAAAAAATAATTTTCGCAATTATTCGCTCATATCGGCAAATTTCGCATTTATTCGTAAATACGAAAATCATGTATCCTTAGTCATAGTTCTTCGGTATTTCCTAATGGAACGGAGCTCGACTTTTAGGAAAAAAAAGTTTTTCTCAGATTTCATTAATTGCTTGTTTTAAACAATTAGATTTTCTCCAATAGTATTTCTAAGAATAGTCGTAAAAGAAAGCAATTAATTTTGAAAAGATTCCATAACATTACGCTTAATAATTGGCATTTTGCTCATTACCATGATAATGATTTCAAGTTAAGTGTATTGCTCTGTAAATAGAAATTATTCCCAAAGAAAGATGGGAAGATCCGTGTTTATTTAAATGGTATTAGGCGCAGCAATAAAACAAATTAGATAGAAGTGAATCGTTATGAAAGTCCAACATACAAAAGGGTTAATGGATTAGCTTAGATGATTTAACATAATAGAATATTTACAAGAGAAAATTGCTTAAATAAAAGCAGAGTTCCTTCAGTAAATTAAGCTGAATCTCTTACATACTTCTAATAGTTATAATTATTAATTTGGGTAAAAGCATTCACGGTCATAAAATCCCAAACAGGAGAAACTACCAATTTATTCCCGCGTTTTTTATCTTGCATTTTTATGAGCTAATACATTGGAAGATCGAGAGTATTTGCTTCTGTAAATTGCTGCTTGGACGTTTAATCCAGATATTGTGAATTAATTGTTAACTTTTTTCTTCAAGGTAGTTCAGATTTCTTAAGATATGTCTGTCTTACCGATATAACCGAAAGAAATTGAATTCAATAACAGAATATAAATTAAAATTTTAGTTAGGATTTGTCAGTAAGATTAATTTCTATAAAAGCTGAATTTTAAATGAGGGCCCAAAATTTCTGAATATTATTCTGACGGCATACACCATCTTTATGTAAAAGAATAAAACACAAATTACAAAAAGAGGATAAGACTTGATGTAAATGACCCTTAGAATTTTAATAATATTCTATTCTGGCCTTAATTTATAAGTACACAATTTTTAAATAATATTAAGTTTAGAAGAGGATTTTCTTACAGTTCTCGATAAATGTTCTTGAGAGAAAATTTAAAGAGCCTGTTTGGCTAAATGCATTTCAATAAAACCATGAGGAATTCAGAAATATTTCTTTTTGGAAGTGGCTTTTCACTTTTAAATTACATCCCTGCATACGAGTTATATTTATATTCAATTTTGTGTTGAGGTAAGTGGTATTTGGAAACCTCTCTTTAAAACATGTTTTTCATATGAGTATTCTTCATGTTGTAACTTCTGAATGTGATTGGATGAAATACATATAAAAATATTTCCAGGACAGGCCGTGATGTAGATATGGTTTTTAGTATGAATTCAGATTGCCACGCTATAAAAGTGCATATTGTTATATCTTGTAAGTATCTCTTCTTTCAAAAGAGTTGCCAAAATGATGTGGTACCGAGGATTTGCCCTTGGAAAGTTTTGATTTAAATATTTTAAAGCACGGGATGCTCAGTATGTTTTATGGAATAAAAAAATAAGGATTTTATAACAAATTTATTCGTTTACATGTTTCTTTATAGGAAAAGGGGTTCAGGAAACTTTCTGTCTTCACTTATCCGGTCTTTGACTACCAGCGAAATATTTTTATAAAATCATTCATCAAAATGCAAAAACATTTGTAGAGTATTATTAAGTTATTTGTAGAGTCTTTTATTGAATTTTTTCCTCTGTTGCCTCCTCTTAATCCTCCATTAAAAAACTATTCATTAACTAATCTAGTTAAATGAACAGAATAAGAATTTAAATACTTTCTGGAACAGTCATTTTCATAAATAGCTTTTGCAATGTTACAAGTTTCCAGTTTCTTTTTATTTGTAAAAGTATCTTAAAAAGCACATGTATAGAATATAAAAACGTTCAAAAATAAAATCATTCAGAATTTTGTCTCAAAGCTGTAAAATCGTTCATAAATAATCACTCCCGACAATTAAATTTGAGGTGTAAATATGGCAACAATATTTTTATTCAGGCGTGTACAGTTACACTACTTTTGTTGAGCGAATTCTAAACGCAATGACAAACAATTCAAATTATAATAGTTCATCGGTAAATTTTAATTATACGTTTAAAAATATTTTTCAGAATTTAGAAGTTATAATTAATTTTGTAATTTTTTTATGGATGTTATCTCTTCCCCCTGCTCCACTAGTGACTTCAACCTTCTGTCTGTTTTCTTAATTATATCTGCCTGGTTACGACACTGAGGACAGAACTTTCACTGTTCAAATTGCATAATAGGCAGGTACTGTACCAGGAATGACGGTATGTAATCATCACTGTCAATTGTAATTGAATCGGTCTTTTTGAAAAGACGTCATCCCCACTTTTCAATATCTCATCTCCCCTTTTCTCTAACTTTTCTGTCCCCCCTCCCCAAGTTAAAAAATATATTAACAAATTATATTTTTACATCAGCATTAATGCCTTATAAACATAATAAATACTAAATTTAGTCTAACTAATAATGCATGAGAGTTATAATAGTTTTTTTGCTTCTCGTGCAAAATTTTGTAAAAATGGAGATGACTCCTTTTCAAAATGAGCGATTCAATTTTACCAGAAGTTTGCGTTTATTCTTCCTTCAAAGGAGAACAGAAATAGATAAGTACAAGAGCTAAGCTCCCTATCCTGATATGATAAAAGAAAATCCTCATTTCATCGAAAATTCCTCCGGAAATACTGTTTCCTCTAACTTCTAACCTAAAATTATCATAACAATCAATTTAACTTATTTCTAAAGCGAGGAAGCCATAACGCCTCATGCTTGTTTTAGCAGACTTTGTGGAACCGTTTGTGAGATAAGGTAATCAGTAAACATATACGTCTATGTAATATGGGTCAACTATATAGCGAGAGGTAAATGTATAAAACGGGGATAAAATCTCATGTCATTGTGAAATACATTTTTATGAAGCTTTTAATTAATGAAAATCATTGATCTTCAGCGGTAAAAGGTGCTGGGCTTACATAAGAAGCGATGCTTAAGAGGTTGACTGAATCTGAAGTATATCAAAAAGGAAGAAGGAAGTTAAGCTAAGAAAATTACTGGTTTTCCGAAGTGAAAAATAGATGAAGTGAAATTATTTTATAGGGAGATAGAAAAGGCCGAATTATATCGCTAGGCTCATAATGTATGAGCTAGACCGAGTCTTTAAATAAATACATATAACACACAAAGATACAAAATGTAAATTAGGAACATCAATGCCACAAATAACTACCATTATACGGGAAAAAATGTTTAAGGTATGAAAAAAATTGCTAAATGTGCTCTTGAGAAAATTTCAGTCATTTTACTGGGAGGAAAGCTAGGGTCAGCAACTACAGACATACACAAAGTATTACACAAAGGGAGAAAATGTTTTCAGTGTAATATGTAATACTGCTAAAAACTTATTTCATAAAAGGAAAGAATGTTCCGTGGAAGTATTTGAGATAATCTCTGTAATTTCTATGGAAGGAAGGTAAACAAAAGGCACCTGGAGAGAGAGATTTTCACTTATGAAGAAATTAACTTTCTTTTCTCTAGTGCAAAATATTGCTATAAAACTGTTTAAGATGTAAATCCGTAGTAAATGGACAAGAGAAAATCTCAGTCATTTTGATCTGTGGAAGGTTAGGGGCAGTAACTAGAAAGGGATATTATATAACTTTTACAAAACTCGCAGCTTAGTAGAGAATGTCATATGAAGAAGTAGAAGAACATATAAAGAAGCGAATGATGATTATAAAACGTACCATTTGCGATACTCATAACTCGGAAGGAATCCTTGGAATTTTGAAAGAAGAGGAGGTAGCGAAGAGCTGCCTTTACATTGAAAGAAAAAAAATGTAAGATATGTCATCAATACGCTAGAATAAAATACGGGATGCGGAAAAATTCTACAGGCTGCGTAGAAAGCCCATCTGTTTACAATTTACAAACCCAAGGGATAATTTAAGTACAACAAGCTTGTGCGCAAAACAGTATTTTTGCGAAACCGGGCTTGTGTTGAATATTTCTTTTTCTTATTTCTAAGGCTTAAACTTGTAAATGAACAATGTTTTCATAGTATTTTTATATAGTGATTATCCAGAATTTTTTTATTTGCTAAATTCATTGCCTTTATTTTCATGCGAACTTTTAACCTTTTGGCTCGAAACGGACCAAAACATTGTCCTTTATTACTGAGAAATACCTACAAATTGTATTTTAATTTGAATTTTTTATAAATTTCATTCAACTTTACATATTTATACCAAGATATAAAGAATAAACAATGTTTCTTTTACTAATAATTTGCATTTTGTTTAATTATATATTGTGCGAAGCAGGGGCGCGATGGCCCAGTTGGCAAGTGCAGCGGGCCAGTGATCTGAACATCACTTGTTCGATGGTCCTTCGCTGCAAATCCATCGTTGTGTACACTAATGGCGGTTAGTGCACGTAAAATCCGTCGTGGCTGCAAAGACCTCCAAGCTCTCAAATTTACCTCTGAAGGTGCGGGGTCAAGTGCTCCAGTCTCGGCACTTGACTCGGTTCTAAATTATGGGACCGGCTTGTAGGGGATAATGCTGTCCACCTATACGATGCCCCCTTAAATAAATGGCCGGCAGTCTCGCCTGCAAGTGTAATGGATTAAGCTCAAAAAATTGCCATAAGTAACAACATATTATGCGAAGCTTACATTCTTATAACTTAGAGAAGAAATCTTACGCGGTAAAATAATTCACCACTTAAATAATAATTGGCCTAAATAATAACATCTAACGGAACACTGTCCTAGATATTTACACTGCTCTCGATAATTCGCATTTTATTTAGTCAATGTGTTACACAGATTATATATGTTTTTTAGCCAGAGTAGGAAGGTTACATGAAACTAATGATATGCGCAAGACTATCAGCAATTAAGATGGACAGCAATGTATTTGTACGCTACAATAAACTCTTTATCAGTCTCAAGGCAAAATTCTTTTTATAAAGTCTTTTAAAGGTAAGTTCATATGAAAGAAAAACATCACATGCATAGGGAAAATTACTCTTAACCCAATGAATGAGGAGAAATACTTTAATTTAAATATACATGAATTTGAAGACAGCAAATCTAATGTGAAGGAGAAAAACATTAAAGGAAAGCTTTAACAATCACATATAATGAAAATCTAAAACTTTCTTCACTTTCCATAGTACAAAGAATTCTAAATTATTCTAACAACTCTACAAGGATTTAGACAGTAATAGTAATAAATATTCGACGTGATATTCGTTGATTTCTTCTCTCCCTCAGAAGGCATTTTTAAACAATTTGATATAGTAAAAATATTTAAATAACAATTAAGTTATTCTAGAAATTACCGCACCACACAGAAATAATTAATGAGAGGCAATAAATTTCAGTTAAGTTCGGTTAAGAAACACATCTATTTTAAACTTTTATTACAGTTTGAGCGAATTTGTACGGATTATTACAAATGAACTTTTATCTCCCATCGGAATTCTAGAACTTCAATTAATATTGCTAAAAAGAAATTTGAAACTCTGAGAGAGAATTGGTTCCCTCTTTAATTGTCCCAGACTCTATGAGCAAAACTAAGAAATGATAATTTAAACAGAAATGGAATCGAAATTTTCGATTCAATTATGAAAGCAAAATAATTGGGAATAATACCCTTTAGAATATTAAATTCAGGAAAAGTGCTTAGATTTATTAATCACTAATTCATTAGTGTTAAATTTTGATGCATATCTTCCCCTTCTGCAAAGTTTTGAAGTATCAGATTCCCTCGTGGAAAAATCTAATTCTGATTGATTTAATGACTGAAACTTCATGAATGATAAAAATGTTCTCTTCCCGGTTATTGTTTTGATTTATGTCACTAGTTATTAATTGTCGCCGATACTTCTTTCCATGCTGAGCATAAAAGGATTTAATGTCCGAAAATATTAGCATTACTTTTACTATTTTATTTTATGCATTCAGTATCAAGTTCGTAAATGTAGTGGTAAGACTTTGTTAAATTGTGTGTTTTGGTTTAATCTATATTGGGGTAAGTCTGTGACGTTTAAATGAAATGCCATAATTTTTTTCTAGTGTGTATAATACATCAGTTCATGTTATTTACACTTATTATGTTGTCTACGTTCCATTAAAGAAATTACGTAAATATATCTTTTACTCCATCTTCCAGTTTTATGTACCCACAAAAAATGTTTTTCATCAGGATATTAGAAAAATGCTTCAGGGAATTTCAAACTTCATTTAATATGCTTCATCTTAATTAAATATCCCTTGAATAAGCGTCGTAGTGATAATACTCTTTTTTGGGATATATTTTAATCTACATAGTCACATTTCGCAAGTGTCTGAATATGCATGTAGATTGAATTCATGAGTTAAGACAAACAATTTGTGTTAAACAATAACCTGAGTAAAAACCTCTACCATAAGGATAAAACAGCAGTTTAGGGGTGCCCCTTGTGTTTTTGGCGCCAATAGTTCCAACGTGCAATTTAATTTGGCAGCAATAAACATCCATTGTGATATATGCGTCACGAAATAATCACATGACAAACACGTCAGAAATTTGCAGGAGTAACACCATTGGCATCCGCGTGAGAGAACTCGTACTTGGCATTTATTAAGACAGAGAAAGAACCAAATTCCGGGGACAGCCTCAAGTGCAGAAAAAATGCACTTCGGTGTGCCCCTTGTATTTTGGCGCCAATAATGCAAACGTGCCATTTAAGATGGCGATGATAATCATCCTTAAAAGCAATGAAAATGCAATAAAAAGCATAAAATATGAGTATTAAAATAGAAAGAAACAAAGTAAAATATTTTTATACGCAATTGCATTGCACCGGATTTTTGCATTTGCAATTGTAAAAATAATTTAAATAATTTAATTAAATTAATTTAAATAATTTAAATAACAATTACATGACTTTCAATTCATAGCTTGGTAGAATTTTGTAAAATTACACTTCGGGTTGCCCCTTGTTTTTTGGCGCCAATAGCGCAAACGTGCCATTTAAGATGGCGGCGATAAACATCCATCGTGATATATGCGTCACAAAATAAGCACATGACAAACACGTCAGAAATTTGCAGGAGTAACAACATTGGCACCCGTCTGAGAAAACTCGCACACTTGGCGACCAAATTCCGAAGGCATCCTAAAGTACAGTGAAGCCACTATGGCAAAAGCTGTTAAAAAAATGAGACTAATTTCAGTTAAATTCATCCATCTTCGTATTAACTCGCGTTACAAACGCAAAACAGTTATGCATTATGCAAAACAGTTAAGCATTCTTCTTAGCAAGAAAATATGTTTATTTTCGAGAAAACTGATCGAGAAGTCTGATCGATATCTTTCGAGAAGTCTGATCGATATAAATTAAATCCTTCTATTTACCTATTACCTTTTCTAACGTGCGAAATAACTAAACTTCCTTCATTGCAGAGGAATCTATCTCTAAAACCCACTTGTTAAACTTTATGCTGGAAAAATACAGTTCAGTGTAGAAACTGAGTTTGCATTTATGAGCTCTCTGTCACTCTTAATGATAACATACATGTCATTTACTATTATGATATTTCAGTTCAATAAAAATAATGCATTCCAAGAAAACTTATTAGCCAAGAAATGCTCTTACCTCGACTTTCAAAAAAATTATCCATCAGATTAATAAACTGCCGTAATTTTCCCCGAGCCGAATTAGCTATAAGCCGATGAGCTCTTCCAAGTTGAAAACATGGGAAAACAACTTCAGAATAATTTCTAGTTAGATTTCTTTTCGTAAAAATTTAATTGAGGAATTAGAAATCACAAAACAAAACAGAAACATTAAAGAAAAAAAAAGCAAATATCATATTACTTTCAACTTTATCACCACGTTTTTATTAACTCGCTTTCTTGTTTGTCCAGTACAAATCTTCTTGCAATCGATTTTCAACTAACTTCCCGACTAGCTAGACATTTGAAACTTTTAGAATAGCTCAAAACACGATGACAATGCATTCTTTTAATACTTTTAGCCATCTTTAAGTAGAAAAATCCGTAAGGTGGCGATTAGATCGAATTCAATGCTTGCACTTTTGAATAACGGCGTTTGACGATTTTGAAAACAGAATACATGTGAATTTAGTATGTTTACAAAAATATTGTGCGAAAAATTAAAAAAATATTTGAAAGTTAGCAGTTTATAAAGTCTGTGGATAGTGGAAACGACTAAAAATTGATTTAAATTAAATAAAAGAAAGTGAAAAAGAATAATTAAGTGAAGGTATGTGCAATTAAGAGAGAAAAGGAGAAAAAATAAAAATAAATACAAGTGAAAAATAATTAAATAGGAAAATATTAAAATTAAGATTCGGCGAAATAAGAGGTCTTTCCAGTAAGTTTGGAGCAGTCAAGCTCTTGATACGCAGTCCTTCCAAGATTTTAACTTGGCTTAATGCGACGCAAGTCTGTCCCTTGGCGAAGAGTTTTTTCCGAGGTACAGAACTGCGCGGTTCACAGTACATCCTTGCATTTTGTGCACAGTGCAGGCCGATCATTTTCTTTCAAGTTGATGGGATAATTCATGAAAAAAAATTTAAAAAGTATTTATTAATACATAGAATTGTAAAGTTTATATGATTCAACAGAAAATTTAAAAACGTGGTAAATAAAAAGTTCTTTTTATCTTGTAATTGTACATGCTTAATAGACTACCAGCAACTATATGTTCTAAAGTTTTGACTGAAATAAAAATAAAAATGTTTCTTGTGGTCACAGTGATTGACAATCAAGATATATTTTTCGCTCGTGAAACCATTTACAACAATCATGCTCCCTCTTTATATAATATTGCACAGACCAAAACGAATTTTCTCATTTTTCTTCTTTGGCCAAAAAAGTTCACTCATAGCTGTATCTCTAATTCTATATCATTATGTCTATATGTTAATGTACTAATATGAAAATAGCATTTAGTTTGAGTTAGAATTAGGTTGTGCACAAACGAATTTAAAATAAAACAAAATTGGGGTATTGAAAAATTTGATACCAGAAAGGATAAAATTTCATAAAAATTGGATGTAAACATGAATTGAAAGAAAAATATGCATGTATACAGGAAAGAGATCATAAATGACTAAGAGAAACATTACTTTTTTTACATAAATAAATGCCACAAATCGCATTTCTTAACATGCATCCGTAGAAAATTTTGTTTAAAATAATTACTGACCTTTATTTTTTGTAAATTATAAACCGAAAAGCAATTACATTTTTTATGTGAAAACAAATTGTTTTTCTTAACTATTCAAATTAAAATAAAATAATCCACTCTCAAGTACTCATAAAACGTCCTACTCTCTAGAACATGGAAGTTATAAAAACGGCTTAAGATTTCCAAGTCATTTTTACATTTATAATTATTTTTATGCTTTTAAAGCTTTTAAAAATTTAAGTGTATCATTATCGTCTGCAAGTCCATTTTTTTCTCTGCTGGATGGTCGAAGAATTAGTTTGCGGGAATGAAAACAATTTGTTCCTGTGCAAGAAAAAGGCTATGTGTATTTGCATATTAATGGCTTTGTTTGAATACAGATTGTTATTATAACTTTTTAAAGTTAGTTGAAAAGGAAAACTTTTATAATTTCGAAGGAATAAGGGCCTTTGAATTTATGGCAAAATGACATGATTTTTGTTTATTAAAGGGGTTTGCTGGAGTGGTTAATTTTTGTTATCAGTGTTCACTAACAGATTTTACAAATTCTAGATATCTTGGAAAAGTTCTGGGATCACTGCTCAATTTTAGACTTGAAAAGATCCTGAATCAGGATAGAATTTACTGAACAGTTAGGATTTTTTTTTTTGCTAGATCCAGGATTATTAGATTTTTCTTTTATCAAATATCTGGATGGGGAAAATCCAAAGATTGTATAATCTGGTTAAAATAACATTTTTATATATGTTTAAATTAATCTTCTTTCTTTCTCTCACATACTTTTTAGATACTCTTATCAGTTGCCTGAGAGTCACACTATAAACAGTAGTCTTAATCTATACTTATATATAAAGAGAGAGCGATTTTGTAATCTTCAGAACCACTGTACCTATTTGAAAAATTCTTTCACTGCTTGAAAGGTACATTATTACAGATGGACATAGGCTATATATTATGTATATCTGATCAGTAGAAATAAAGTTAGGGGCTTAATCCTAACAATCTCCATTGTTTCCGCTACTGTCTTCTACCGCTTTTTGTTCTGAAGATTTCAACGATCCTTATCGTGGTGCTATCGCGGTGGGCTTCTGTTCTGACGCTAGCGGTTCGAACCTAGCCGTTCTCCGGCACGCCTTTTTCTTTTAAAAAATTTATTTTTATTATTAACTAACATATAATTAATTTAAGGTATTATTTAAGTTATTATTAAGGTAAAAAAAGATTTACAATTTATTGGCTATCAACTGGAAATTAATTGGTATAATATTTTGTTCAACCCGGACAAAGTCGGGACGGGCCGCTAGTTTGTCTATAACCCATCACCTTTCATAACTTAAAGACAGCTGATGTGCCTATAAAAATGGTTTCTAACGCTACTCTACGATCAACAATTTATTATGTGGAGGAGAGGGGGAGATGGAACTCCATAAGAATGTTTGGATTGGAATATGATTGCAGATCAGTAAAATAATTTCTTGTGATTTTTAACAGTTATTACACTGTTAAATAGCAGTGTTCAATAGCAGTGTTTTTAGAAAACTCTCGTAGAAAATGAAACATCCTTTGACTTAACAACAAAAAATTTTCAAGGAAAATTTTTCCAAAGAGAACTTTTTTCTGCTTAAATGCTCTAAATATGATTTCGTATTTAATGCTGGTGTATATAATGTCTGAAATACAGTTGAAAACTGATTATGCATTACTGATTTCAGCAAATTTATTAAAGAAAGTATTTTAGTACAGATTAAGAAGAGTTGAAATCTGATCCAAAGAAATCAAAATGACTGCACTGTATATAAAGAATCTGACTGTTCCAAACTTTTTCAGATGAATAATTTGGATAGTGATCAGAGATAGAAGAGAAAAAAAAAACTTTTTTTAGCTTTAAGGCTAATGAAAAGGGATAATCTTCAGGTTTATAAGCAATTTCTTACCTACCATCATAAGGTAAAGGAAGGCCATATTTATTTGGAGAAATGAATCATTAAAACATGTGTCAAGAAGGCAATCATATTTACAAGGAAAATTTAATCACAGATATATGATATTTTATTCCCTTTCTACCTGCAGTGTAAGAGTGCAAAGAGAATGAATCCACCCATAGAAACAATTCCTGGGGCTGGGGCTATAGACGTCTTGAAAGTAAATAAAACACTAGGAACATTTAAGCAGTTAAAGAAAGAATCAATTTTATTACTGTGACGGAGCATGAATAGTGGAATAATGAACCTCCACCTACGTTGATCTAAACGTTAAGTAGAAAATAATTACAAGATAAAAATAACTTTTTATATAAAATGTTTTTAAATTTTCTGTTGAATCATATAACCTTGACAATTCTACTTATTAATAAATACTTTTTGAAATTCTTTTGATGAATTATCCCATCAACTTGAAAGAAAATGAAGTTAATTGGAAGTTAACTTACGTTTAGCTTTTCGTTTCAGTCTCAGCCAATAGATGGCTGCACTAGTCTAGAAAACAAAATTAACTGAAAATAACTGAAAAGGAATTTAATTATGCGTAAAGATGGGTAAAAGTACTAAAATAATGTATTGTCATCGTGTTCTGATCTATTCTAAAAATTTCAAATGTCTAGCTAGTCGGAAAGTTAGTTAAAAATCGATTGAAGATTTGTACGAGACAAACACACAAAAGAGAAAGTGAGTTAATAAAAACATATAAATAAACAAATTGAGCATTGTTTTTGTTGATATTGCCTTCAAGCACGAAACCTACAGAAATATAATCCTCTGGAATGTAAACATATGTAATTAATTTTCTTTTGATGTGTGACATATTTTATGATTAAAATTCTTGAAAATTCTTACATTGTAGGAATATTAACCTTCGTGCTGTGTTCGGGTCCATTTTGACCCAAAAGCTATTTAATTTTGCAATAAAATTAAAAATAAAATGGATATTAGATTGTCGCTTCATGAATGTGCTCATTTTGCTATTAGATGAAATATACTCATTTTTTGTTTTGATTACAACATAAGCCTATTTGTCAAAAAACAGTTTACGTACACTGTATTCGGGTCCATTTGGACCCCTATGCTAAAATGCATATATTATTTTTAAAAATTAGCAGAATTATCTTATTTATAGTATGTAGAGTATATATAGAAATGAATAATATATAGTTAATAATATATAGACGATGAAACATAAAATGAATTTACGGAGAGCACCTATTTATCAAAAGATAAGCTGATTCAGTATAGAATTGACTCACTGAAATCAGGTAAACGTACCTCGAATGATATTTTGAACCCTACACCAGGACCTACTAGATACGCTCCTTCAAGAATTCACGACGAACTGTCTGCTTTTCGATTGTTTATTACAGAAACTATCGATAAAATTGTCATCAAGAACTCAAATATAGAAGGGGCACGTGTGTTTGAAGATAAGTAGAAATAAATCGACAGTGTTGAATTCGGTATACGTTTGCTTTTACTTGCTGGAGTATTCAAATCCTGCAATGAATGTACAGAAATTTTGTGGGATTCATAGAATGGCAGATCTATTTTTAGGACAACTATGAGGTTGCAAAGGTTTTTCATATATCAAGAGTTTCTAGATTCGATGATCGAGGAACGCGTTCCTATAGGAGACAAAATGATAAATTTGCAGCCTTTCGTGATATGGGATACATGGGTGGGGATATTACAAAAACTTTTTAACCCCAGTGTATATGTGACAGTTGATGAACAGTTAGTTTCTTTCAGAGGAAACTGCCCATTCCGACAATACAGGCCTAAGAAACACGCAAAATATGGCATACAATTTTGGGTTCTCTGTGACAATGAAATCAGTTACGTTTGGAATATCCAACCATAACTTGGAAGGCTAAAAAACCAACTACACGAGAAAGGTCAGGGACTTTTGGTTGTTCTTGATTTGTCTTATGGTCTAAAAGGACATAATGTAACATGCGACAACTTTTTGTCTTCTTAAAAACTTGGACAGATGTTACTGAAAATAAATATAACAATTATTGGAACAATGAGAAAAAATAAAACTTCCATTCCTCCTGAATTGCTTCAAGCTAAAAACGAGGAAGTTTATTGTTCAACATTTGCATTCACGGATGACACCATGCTTGTCTCATACATACCCAAAGGAAATAAATATGTTATTGTTCAAAGCACACTGCACGCTGGAAAAAAGTGGACACTTTAGAATCTAAAAATACCACAAGTGATCCTTGATTATAATTCTACGAAAGGTCCTGACATCTTAGATAAAATGTAGACACCTTAGATAAAATGATTTCATGCTACGCTTGTAAAAGGAAAACTAATAGGTGGCCCATCGTTTTATTTTGAAATGTTCTTGATATTTCGGCAGTAAATCCAGATAGGAAAAAAAAATCAAAGATAAGTCGAAGAGTTTTCATTGAAGCACTAAGTATGGCTTTAGTACAAGACCATATACTTGTTGAAGAGACGTGTTTCCACGTCAAAAAGCTGTAGCTGAATTAGTGAGAAGTACGCAAAAGCAATCAAAAGACGAAGCAACTTCAAGCCCTGAAACACAGGACTCCACAGCACTAAAAGAATCAGAGGTCGCTGCCATATGTGTAAATTAGATAATAAATTTCAGAATGTATGCATGAAGTGTGGTAAATACATATGTAAATTGCACTTGAATCAAGTATGTAAAAATTTACTGATACAGTTGTTCAGTGATGAACATTTTCTATATTGAAATTTCTATGAGGTAAATTAGTGTATTTTCTATGAGGTAAATTAGAGAACTTGTAGGACATTGAATCCACGACCTATTTTACGTGCCCCGGCTATCATTAGTGAACACGGCGGTGGATTTGCAGTGACGAGCATTGAACCAGGGACGTTCAAATCACTAGCAAACTGTGCCACCACACCTGTGCTCCCTGTAGTTCAGAAAATTAATATGTCACTGAAGGACCGAATGTATTCGCTAATAAGATATTTTTGCCAGTGTAAGCGTGGAAAAACATCTTATTAGCAAACATGCAATTGCTCATTATGAGATAATTTTGTGAAACACTGTTTAATGAATGTCCGTATGCTTACCAGAGGGGAACCTCATATCACGGAAATCATCACTTTAACAAAATTCCTCATTTTCATAAAAAATACTTGAATTGTTTGCAGAATGTTTCAGGTAAGTTCATATAAACGCTTCAGCTCTTTAAACGTTCTGAAATTAACACGATTTTATTAGTATCTTGTTCACATTATACCGATTCAATAATCTAAATCGTTCTGCATTATTTTAACTGAACTTTTCTGAATTTTCTGTTTACCCGTTAAGTCTGTCAACAACCATTTCAGTGACCTTGCTTAAGTAATATTAAAAAGGGGATTTATCATATATAGTGAGTATTTCATAAGAGTATCGCTTTAAATTCTCTCATTAGTATATCAGTGATTATTTATAGTTGAACAGATATTATTGTCATGTAAATGTGGCATAACACTTAAAGTTTCTACAAGGAAAGTTACATTTTTTGTAACTGTAATTCAGAAATTTTGAAGACGTCTTAAGTAAGATGGATTTTTGTAACGCACTGTAGATCATATCTAAGGCACAAAATGCTTTTCTGATTATTGTTATAGGACTTCTGTTGATAGTAATTTCTTCTAGAATAGCATGGAAAAGATTCACCTTTCCTGTTGACCGGAAGTGACACACAGAATTGCTTGTTTCCACAAAGATCTCGTTCCACGTCCAAGTCAAGCTCCCGCTAGGAGTTTCTTTGTTTAACTGTACGTGAAGATGCCTCTGAGCTAGTAATGCTGGCTTCATTTCCTTATCTGAAACACACAATGGGCTTACACGCAGCGTGTTCACTCGCGACGTGCTGAAAGTTGCCATTTCCATACGGCACAAAGTATTATGTTAAATGGCGTTGCCATTTAAAGTAGTTACGTGAACGAAAAATGAACTATTTCTCAGCATTATGATAAGGACCACTCAAATTTTGTACGTCTTCCTCACCATTCTTGAAAATTCTCAGTTTTTTTGTACACTGAAAAGTTGTCAGTTCAATATTTATTCATCCTGCATGTGTTAAATATAATAAATTATCGAACTATTTCTAGAAATCGAGTATGTAAAAAAATAAAAATATATATTTTGTATAATATGTCTTAATTTTTATTCAAATTTTCCGTATCTTCATTTGAATGATACCTGGATGAATCACTTTGCTAAGCAAATGAAATTCTTCTCCTCAAGATATTCCCCAAAAAAAGTTAGGAATTTTTAAGTCATTTTTACGTAAACAATTCTATGAATTCATTTGTTGTTTCTGAACAATTAACATTCTGAAGTGCTTTTTTCCGGCCTGAAGATAGAGAATTTTTTTTTAAGTTTAAGAGTACGGAAACTGAGTAAAGTTTATGAGGAAGTATTAAAATTTAAAAAAAAATTCATGCTGCTTTCAGCTATAAAATAATAAATATGTTTTAAAGAAATGAGTCTTTTTTCGAGAAAGAAATATGCATTTTTCATTCAGTTTCTGTTTCTTTAGATTTAGATTTTACTCAGAATTTAGAGCTTTGCTAGTAGTAAAAAACCTGTTTTTAATTAAAGTCAAAATAAGTTATTGTACTTAAAAGGAAGTTAGCACAAAAATATTCTTGTAAGCGAACGAGGCCAGTCTACGAACACATGTAGTATAGTAAAATGGGTTTCATTGGATTATAAATCTTCACAACCAAATTGGGCCCAGTGTTTTTGTTCTAACGTCTTTGTATGGTTTTTAAAAACCATGTATTGATTTAAGATTAATGAAATAAATGAAAATGGTTAAATACCTTTTATTAGTTAAAAGCCGTCAAAATGACGTAAAAATACAGGGTCATCGATAAAGGTTGGACACATTTCGAAAGCTCATAATTCTAAAATAAATTGACCAAACGCAAAAATATTCTTTTCAAACAACTTGGCAAGTGTCCATGACTTCTAAATGTAACTGGTACGCAACCGTAACGTTGAACGTTGCGCAGAAGCGATGCGAGGTGGAAGAGGTCTTCGTTCGGCTTTCCCTCAGTGCAATGGCGACCGTTCAGGAGAAAACTCAATGTGTGTTGTGGTTAGCGGAGTACAAATCTGTTAAAACAGTCCAGCGAAATTACCGTCGTGTTTATCGCAAGCAACCACCGCTTGAGCTTTTCCCTGAACGGTCGCCATTGCACTGACGGAAAGCCGAACGAAGACCTCTTCCACCTCGCATCGCTTCTGCGCAACGCTTTACGTCACGGTTGCGCACCAGTTATATTTAAAAATCGTGGGCACTTGCCAAGTTGTTTGAAAAGAATATTATTGCGTTTGCTCAATTTATTTTAGAATTATGAGCTTTCGAAATATGTCCAACCTTTTTCGATGACCTGTATAAGAGTAAGATCAAGATAGAACCGTTTTTTAAACTTTAAATTCCAACCATCATTCATGTCCCGAATGAGGAATAAAGAACCGGATAAAATGGGGGAAAATTCTTACTTTACAAATATTTTTTCATTTGCAACATGTTTTTCTTAAATCTTCTTAGTCTTTTACCAGTACCCAATTTTGAATTTCACGTCGGCAGACAACTGTACTATGGACAATCCCACATGAAGTTAACTCTTACTCAAAACAGGATCAGGTAAATATATGACAACTTTTTTCATGTTTGTCGTTCAGACTTATTGA
This sequence comes from Dolomedes plantarius, assembly GCA_907164885.2. NCBI lineage: Eukaryota > Metazoa > Arthropoda > Arachnida > Araneae > Dolomedidae > Dolomedes > Dolomedes plantarius. The sequence continues at coordinate 88,761,598 of OU015491.1, read as the reverse complement.
TGGTAATGGCAAACGCAAGCAGTGTTAGCATCTATAGAAGAAAACCTATCCGGTAATTTTTCTCATGTAATAACATACATAGGTCCCATTTTCATTGTTTATAATCAGGTACTTCAATTATTAGAAAGCGGGGAAAAAATTAAAATTTATAGTTAAAATGTTTAATGGCATGTGGGTATAATTAAAACGATTTACGTGACTTTACCGTATCATTTTAACCTTCGAAACATTTCATAAAACGTTTGAATATTTGCGGAGATAAATCTTCAAACACTAAATAGAAATATTCTGGAAAACATAAGTCATCAAATATGGCTTTCTTATCTCATTAAGAAATATTTATTTTTGTTACAGAAATAGCTTTTAGTTGCCTGCTATTTCAAACCTCATCCGCTCTTAAACTTGACGCAATGTCGACCAAGTTGGGACGCATGCGCAGTCATAAAGGTGAGAAGAAGTGCTAGCCTTATGTATATATATATATATATATATATATATATATATATATATATATATATATATATATATATAGATATATATATATATATATATATATATTCCTCTATTTAACAAAAGAATGAAGTACTATTTTAAGACATTCTAATAATCTAAGTAGAGGTTTGTTCCTAGTACGGTAGCCTAATCAGTGTATATTATTGTTTCAAAAGTCAGGATTTTGTATGGCATTATAGAAAAAATATAATAATATATGAAAATATTACGCATAAAAATATTTAATCAGAGATAAGTTACATTTGTGCTGCAAATATTAGTTTCTTAATATTCATATACAAATAAACTCTTTAAAAGTTATGAAGGGAAAGTTATTTCATACGTAATCATTTGTTTCTTTTTTAAAGTTAGAGGGCTCTTAATATTTCTGAAGTAAAGCAAATCATAAAGCTATTTACTGCTTTTAAATTTAAAATTGATAAATTTCTTGTTGAAGCTTCTCAACAAATACATTTGATGTAGATTTTATTTTGATCTCTTCAATTTAAGTATATATTTCTTCAATTTTAATATATAGTTCTTCATTTTAAATATATATTTCTTCAATTAAAATAAACTTGAAATACAGTTTTTGACTTAATTCAGAAGGAAGATTATTAATTTTACTATTCTTTATCAGACAAATAAAAGATATAAATCTCATTTTCAGTAATAATGCACTTCTACGCATCAAAATTTCTCAAGAAATATTTCAAACCCCCATGATGGTTATGATTATAAATTTTTACAAGATACTTATTTTATAAATTTCTATTCTCACTTAAAATATAAATATCACAAATAAAGTAAAGTTTATATCATTGAATTTAAGCTCTCATTAAAATTCTTCAAAGAATGACTTTATTTACAATGTTATAAGTCTTACACAATGATACTTGCAAACAAATTTTTTATAGATTAAACTACACGGCTAATGAAGGATAAAAAACATTACTGAAAATTTTCACTTGATTCTTTTTTCCAGGAAATCGGTTTTGTGAGAAGCCAATAAAAACAGGAATTTTGTAAATGTAACATTTAAAAATAAAACATTTTTGACTTTAACAGAGACATCTTTTTCTATCATGATCATTTGGACAATTTTTAGCGAAAGGATTCTGAAGGATGTAAGATTAGAGAATCAAATAAGATCTTGAAAGAGAAAATATACTGAAATTCTCTTTGGTTTTATTTATTTCTCATCGTATTTTTCACCCAGAAGAACAGATGAAACAACTTGGAAGTTTTCGTGTATTGTAAAATTTTTCACCCAGAAGAACAGATGAAACACCTTGGGAGTTTTCGTGTATTGTAAAATTTTTCAGTTAAAACATTTCTTGGAGGAATGTTGAATTGTCTGCTGTAATAAAATACCTTCTCAGATGCACCATAGGAATATTCTAAACATCAAAATATAAATACCGGCTGCGTCATGAATTCGTGCAAACTTCAAAATTCATAATAAAAGAAGTAATGCTCGGAAAATTTTTCTTTTTGCGCCAATATGATCAGAGGGATTTTGGATATTTTTTCAGGTAAAAAAAAAAAAAAAGTTTCCAAAAGTAACCGAAAGAGGGCGCTCACATGTCCTACTGAGACGTTTTATGCAAATCAGGCTATCAATAAAACACCTGGTTGGAAATGGATCTGTCATTCGAAGCCGGCAGCATGCTTTCTTTACCATATCGAGTGTTGGTTGTTAAACTTTTCTACAAGAATGGTGAATCCCCAACTGTTGCATTGCGAAAGTTTCGCACGGAGAAAGGACTGAAGGCGCGAAAAAGGTCTATTTCATTGAATGGGATACTGAATTTAGTACGACGTTTTGAGGAAGCGGGGAGTTTGGAGGATCGTCCACGAATTGGCAGACCATCCTTGAGTGCGGACCGCGTCCATGTTGTACAAAGTTCCATGGAAAATTTGGCAGCCGAGACATCAACGGGAAGTAGCAGTGCTCGTGAAGCTGGGAGAAGAACGGAGATTCCAGAACCGTCTATTCGACGTATTCTGCACGGAATGTTGAATCTGTATCCGTACAAAATCCATGCACTTCACCAGTCATTACCGGCAGATACAGATGCAAGACAAATCTTTGCTACATGGGCTCTGGCACAAATGGAAAGTAACCCACAATGGTTGCTGAATGTCATGTGGACGGATGAAGCCCACTTTTCACTCCATGGTGACGTGAAATAAGCAAAACAGTCGTATCTGGGCTACTTCAAACCCTTGTGAGTATCTGAACCGGCCACTACATTCTCCTCGTGTGACTGTTTGGTGCTGCTTCACCCCGTCTTTTATTCTGGGCGCTTTCTTTTTTGAAGAGCCTTGTCCTGTATTCGGGTGGAATAAAGGTACAGTCACTGCAGCACAGTATCTTACGCTTTTGCTTGACCACGTTAAGCCTGCATTGCAGGAAAGACATGCGTTACCTGTTGTCACATTCATGCAAGATGGTGCGCCGCCCCACATTTTACGTGTTGTCAAGACGTTCCTTTTGGAATCTTTCACTGAAGAACGAGTGATAAGTCGAGGTTGTAAGGTTCAGTGGCCCTCACGATCACCAGACTTTAACCCGGCGGATATTTGGTTGTGGGGATACTTAAAGCCTCGTGTGCACCGGGGTTCCCCAACCACTTTGGTGGAACTGAAAAATGCCATTCGACAGACAGCCATCGATGGCGACATGCTACACTCCGCTGTAATGGGCGTAGTGACGCGCCTCACTTGCCTTATTACCTTGTGCTGGTGGTAATGTTGAACATCCATTACTTTAAAATAAATGCACAGTCTCATGTTATTGTGTTATGTTTGATTTTCTGTTTGTGTTTGCCTGATTTGCATCAAACGTCTCAGTATGACGCGTGAGCGCCCTCTTTCGGTTACTTTTGGAAACTTTTGACTTTTTTTACATGGAAAATAATCCAAAATCCCTCTGATCCTATTGGTGCAAACAGAAAAAATTTCCGAGCATTATTTCTTTTATTATGAATTTTTGACGTTTGCACGAATTTATGACGCACCCGGTATATATACTAATGTTAAAGAGAAAGCGTTGTAAACCCTTGCAATCTATGCATATAAAACAGTTCCGTGACTGACTGACTGACTGAAAGATAACGCACAGATCAAACTGCTGGACCTAAAGGGCTGAAATTTTGCAAGAAGATTCTTATTATTGTGTAGGGGGGCACGAAGAAAGATTTTTGAAAAATTCTTTGAAAAATTTTTGAAAAATTTTCTAACTGTTTAAAAGTTTGCATTTAAAAGAATAATCTGAGGGTTATAAAATTTATATCACAAAAAATATCATAAAAATTCCTTTAAAATGAAATTTTTTTTGAATCTTTATCTTCATTTTTTGATTTTTGGTGAATTTTTAAATATTAATTTTCAGAATTTAATTTATTAAATGCTGATCACGTGGTTTCTTTTCTTTTCGTGGTACTTTAAATTGATTTTGCGTCACGTGCATATGAACGAACGAAGCTGACAAAAAAAATATTGAAATACGGTAAAAGATAAAATTTAACCAATAGACTAATTGAGATGGAAGTTTTTTAAGAATTTAATTCAAATTAGTATGTTTTATGGATATTAAATTGAACCTATAATACTGTATAAGTGCAATTTCACCTTAAAGTATGCTTCACCATAACGATAAATAATTTTCAAGGCCAAACTTTAAAATGCACTGGCGTAGATGTAAGAGAACATTATTTCTCCCACAGTCAGTTTTACATAGCTTGCTGACGCGTAAGTTCGTGTACGATCCTGGTAATATTAGTTCCGCCCAATGGAGAAAAAAAATTGTTTATAAGGAAATCTTCTAAAAAGCCATTTCCTTATTTTTTCATTGTAATTATCCTGAAAGGACTCCGTAGCAAAGCACGGGTATTCAGCTAGTATTTCATAAAATAAAATGTCCAGCAATTTGAATTTGAAGAGATGATTCTTTGCCGCTTTTGAAATAGATAATCAAAGTATCTTTATGCTGTACAACATAAAGATACTTTGATTATGTGTTATTAGAGTACAACAGCTTAAAAATGTAATTTGAAATGCTATTTGCAGTACAAAATTATCTGAAATATGTATCCTTAAATAAAATTAATCACAAAGAAGGTTGTGAAGTGTTTTTAAAAATGATAATGACACGGAACGGAGAGGAAGAGATTTGTATAAATCCATCATAAAAGCTTAAAATCCTCAATTAGATTTTTGTACTTGCTAAATTGGCTTTATAAAATGAAATCAAAAGAAGTAGTCACGTTGCCGTCCTTTTAAAATGTATATGAAAATAAAGACTAGAGAAAGACATTTTAGACTATTGTAATATAGTCATTTCTATTTTTAACGTCGTCCATTACTTTAAGGGTTGAAAACACATTTCTGAAAACTGAAAAATATTTCTCTCTCCCTCGCTTTATATATATATATATATATATATATATATATATATATATATATATATATATATATATATATGTCAACATAGTTAAATTTCGCAAACATAGAGTGCTTATTCTTGTGAGTCAGGGAAGTTATATGTTTTAAAACAGTATTAAGAAAAATAGTAAATGTCGACTTATGGTTTATTATGGCAATGAATCTAGAAAACTACCTTTGTAATCGCCACAGACGACAAAATTTAGCCTATATTTGCTACGGTCTACGATGAAAAATAATGGTAATGTACACACACATGAATGTGCACTTACACGCATATGGCATTCTTTATATTCTCAAATATGGGAACAGGGATGGAAAAGTTTGGTACACTCCTTCTGAAAAAAAAACCTTCCTGGAGTCTTGAAAATTGACATCTAAAATATTTTGGGAGTAGTACACATTTTTGCTTTCTAACTGAGGTTTTGATACAATATTTTTGCTTTGCATTATAATTTTTAAAATTAAAATATACTGAATTATAATATTAAATAATGAAGAAAATATCAAATAGAAAATTACTGTTATATACGCACACATATACACAAATATGTATGTCACATATATGACTATTTTTACTTCTTAATTGAGGACATTGAACGGAAAATGTTCTTGAAAAAGAAATCCTAAAATTTAATAACTTGGCACTTTGTGTATTTGAAACTTCAGAGTTCTATCTAAGGTTTCGGTAGAGGGAAAGAGTGAATTTCATTTACAGTGTTACTGAAGGAATGTAATGAAAAATTAAATATTGTTGAAAATGACTAAGCTAAAAAATATGATAATCCACACACTCGAATGCGGATATACATACTTGCACATGCATGCACATGTAAATTTCTGAAATGTGTAAATATAGGATTGAGATGGAAAATTTTACTAGTCCACTTATGAAAGTAAAAAATTCCGAATTTTTGTACTTTTGATATTTGAAACAGTTGATGTATGGTTCGCAACCCTGCATTTTACCTCAGTTTTGGGTATAGGCGATTTACCTCAGCTTTGGATAAAGGCGGTTTACATCAGCTTTAGGTAAAATCGTTTCCCTAAGCTTTGGGTAAAGGGAAAGATTTTGTCAAGTAGTTTTATAATAAAATGTTCTGTATTTATCTTATACTAGATGTATTACCCGTCTTCGCCACTTGATCAGTGGGATTCAGTTTCTGTAATTATTATTTTTTCAATAATTAGCCTCATTTTATGATGTTCCAAAGTTTTCGCTAAAATTCTTTTGCGGTAGCAAATAGCATTAGTTTGTTGTCGGTGCTGTTGTTGTTCATCGCTTTCCTCACCTTTCGATGTTGAAGCTCGAAGACAATCGTATGTTTGACGCGTTAAAAGTTTCTTCATCAGTATCACTGCTTCGGATCACTACAATTCGAATTCTGTTACCTTCGAGCTCTTGGGAATGTTTTTTCTTCAGATTCTCGTGTGCGTCTAACAGCATTTCCAATTCTGTTGGCTTCGCGCTCTTCTTTTTTTTTCATCACATTGCTCATTTCTCAACAATCTTTGACATTTTCCCGTTACTTCTACAGGATTAAAAGTTGCTCTCCTCTTTTTGGGCATTTTAAAGCATTAATTTAAAGCTAGTCAATAATGTTTGAATGGATTTATTATTATAGAAAAAGAATCAATAATGTTTGAATGGATTTAGATCACATTCAATATTAAAACACAGCAAATCTGATAATTATTATAGAAAAAGTATATACACGTATTTTATGCTCGGAATTCTTTCTCAAAACTAAATTTTCTGCTTCATTTCAATGCCACTTTCAGACTTTCTTAATTATAATATACACGTATTTCATGATTGTAATTCTTTCTCAAAACTAAATCATCTGCTATGTTTCAATGTCACTTCAGTTATATAAATCATCGCGTCAAGGCTAAACGCACGTGTTTCTAGTATATTTGAGATAAGTATATTTCCTTCAGTATATTTGAGTTTGAACAGGTAGCTTGGGATAGTTTCAATTCATGAAATGGATAGATAACACATTCATTGGAAATGAATGACTTTCCATCCTTATATTTTCATTTTTAAAAAGAAATATTCCGGCGTTGCCACGTACATGAAAATAATATATCAAATTCATTCTTGTATGCGCCAATATATGAATAAATCACGTTTTTAATTCATGTCTATTTATTTTTACGGAAATGTTATAATTTAATTGGCAACAATGAAATGTTACAATGGCTTTGAACAAAAATATCCGGGGAGAAGACCCATATCCTGTGCTGAGAAATTTGGCGATTTGTTTTGGCGAATTTCAATATCCGTTGATACCGCGTAATCTTGTTCTAACATACTTGGGGAATGGAACGTTGTAGAGGGATGAAAATAGTCTATAACCTTCTCGTAAGTTCAAGCAATAAGTTGACCAAGTTTCATCGCAATCGGATGAACGGTACGGCAGCGCATAAAATACGAACGAACAAACAAACATTCATTTCTATATATATAGATCAAGTGGTAATTACTTACCTAAAAAATTATGGTAACACATACAGATATGCACTAATGCGGATGCATACACATATGTACACAGATACAATATTTAAATTAGAAAACGTGGTAGTGATAAAAAATGTCAGTACACACATCTGAAGATAGCAATAAACACATAGATTGACAACTTTCTTTTTCTCCTGAACATCAGGCACAGGGGAAAGAGGGGAAATCTTTGTATTGCAGTTTTATAAAAAATATCCTGATTCAATATTTTAAAAAATCATTTCTCAAAGTATTAAAACTGAACCCATAAGTCAGAGCACAGGGTTCCAAATGTTCCAAAAGGAATATTTTTTGTGAGTCCCTGGGATCTCAAAATATAAAAAGAGAGCTTAAACCCTGACGATCCCGATATTTATTTACAACTTTTTTCTCTTTAAGTGTCGAACCTAATCTCACGCGAAGTTTTCCAGTTTGCACTCTTAGAGTTTTCCGCTTTTGACAGTCCAGGACCATCATTTTCGGAATCACACATATATTCATTTGAGAATTTTTTTATCACTTGTACTCCGTTTAGTCGTCATTACAACAAGAATTTAACTGCAGAAAGAAATATATGTGGGGTTCAAGTGAGGTAAGTACAAAGAATTAAGAAATACAGAGTTACTGGTTTTTACTTCTTTAAATTTTGAATCATTGTCGATGCATGTGTCGTGGTATGGGAAAATTCAAATAGTCCCTCCATATTTTCAGATATTTTCATCTTTTCCATTTCCTTATTCTTTCTGTAAGTGTTAACCTATGATGATATTGGAGAAATTAGGAGGTTTTAATTATAGGGTGAAAATATTTTTCGGATTTTATTAAATTTCTTTCTTCAAGTGTCAACTTATGAAGATACGAGGGAGGAATGAGGAGCTTTTAATTATAGGGTGAAAATATTTTTTTCGGATTTCTTCAAATTTCTTTCTTTAAATGTTAATTTATGATGATACGAGGGAGAAATTGGGGGGGGGGGTTAATTATAGGGTAAAAATATTTTTTTCGGATTTCTTATATTCCTTTCTTTAAGTGTTAACTTATGATGATACAAGGGAGAAATTGAGAGGTTTTAATTATAGATTAAAAATATTTTTCGCATTTCTTTAAATTTATTTCTTCAGGTGTTAACGTATGATGATTTGAGGGAGAAATTAGGAGGTATTAATTATAGGGTGAAAATATTTTTCGGATTTTATTAAATTTATTTTTTCAAGTGTTAACTTATGAAGATACAAGGGATAAATTAGGTGGTTTTAATTATAGGATGAAAATATTTTTTCGGATTTTATTAAATTTCTTTCTTTAACTGTTAACTTATGATGATACGAAGGAGAAATTAGGAGGTCTTAATTATAGGGTGAATATATTTTTCGGATTTTATTAAATTTCTTTCTTCAAGTGTTAACTTATGAAGATACAAAGGAGAAATTAGGAGGTTTTAATTATAGGATGAAAATATTCTTCGGGTTTTACAATTTTTTTTTTGATATTTCTTTCAAATCGGATAGACTGTATTAGTCAGAAAATCCGATAAAAATTTTTAAGATATCAAAACACAAAAGACAATTGAATCAAAAAAACGCCCAAGGGACATTTGAAGGTCAAAAAGATTGGACAAACACTTAGCTTCATGGTTTTTTACAGTAACAATATTTACTTAAGAGGGAGAAGATTTTTAAAAAAGTCGAAGTTTTTCTCTTCAGTAATGTGTTTCTTGTTTTATTTCTGTATAGATGAACAGGTTAGAGTAAATTTAGGGAGCAACGCGATTTCCGACCCTTTTTCATGGATTATAATACTTCGATTTGTGAGAAATGCAAAATTTTAAAATTTTAGAGTATGTTAGTCAGCCAGTAAATTGGTCAGTTTTACCGGAAAAAACATGAAAGGGTGATTTAAAATTTTGTAAATTAGATTCTGAGAAATGCTTCGAGCAAACCAACGTAATGAAAGCAAACAAGAAAAAGAAATTGCATTCTGAAATGGCATTATTTTTGTTTGTACGTAATAGGACGCATTTAAAACATTTTGAAGAGCAGAAAAGATATGTTGACAAACTAGAGAAAGAGGAAGATGAGTAAATTTAAGATTATCAACGGAAATATAAATAAAGGATAATAACGTAAGTAAATGTAGTTACGGAATAGATTTAAAACAGCAGAAAAATGTGCCACAAAGGGCTTGGAATAGGAAACAAATGTTTTAATATTTATTATACCGAGAGCACTGGAAATTCTTTCCTCTTTGGTTGATGCATTTTCAAATTTTTTTAACATTCCCTTTTAACGTAGGATTACATTCCTCCATAACGGTCCTTCGGAGAGCAAAATTTCAGACGCTAAAACCGTCCATCCACTCATCTTCGCAAGTTATAATTTTGGCAGCGTGCCAAACCCAGTCTGTATCGTTTCAACAAACAGTACACAGTTAAACATAAAAGTACCAAAATGCGTTAAAATTTTGATATATATATATATATATATATATATATATATATATATATATATATATATATATATATATATATATATATATATATATATATATATATATATACGTAGCTATATATATATACATATATACCTAACACATACATACATATGCACATACAAAAGAGGTAAGCAACGATAAGTAATCCTACGTTAATAATGCGATGTAGGTTCGTTAGAAGAGACTACTTGAAATTTTTTGTTTGTATTTTTCTACTTGTCAACGTTCTTATCAAGGTGTTACACATGCTTTTGTTATTATGCTTTTTACACTTCTCCCACGTGGTGCTTATGTTTGAGAAGCAACTAGTCTTTTGAGCTTGAGCTTTAAGTCAATATTTTGAGATAAATTAATTTCTATGCCTTAAAAAAATCTTTTAAAGCTTTGTTCAAAAGTTTGAATTCAAAAAGTCTTAAGACTAATGTCTTCTTTGTATAACGAAACACAATATTCTAGCTGTTAAATTTATTCGTCATTTATGTCTAGTGAAAATTTCTTAAATAAACAGTAGCATAGCTACGATAGCGATATGAAGATACTTCTGCGTATACCAAACCCACGTGCACTCATACACACATAAACATACATACAATAATATACGAATTAACTCCTATCAGTTTCATAGATGTTAAAATGTTTATTTGAGCATGACTTTCAAATGGTATCAAGAAAAGAATCTCTTTAGCATTAATTGGGAGTTATTAATACATTTAACAATCTCAAAAGGGTACATATCATTAGAATCACAATTAGGAGAAAACTTAATTAAAATTTTAGTAAATTTCAACAAACTTCTTTAAAAATGAGCTCTTTATTAAGTTTACTAATCGGATCAAATTTAATTGAATTAAGCGATCGTAATACTTATTTATTGTTCATTTCAGTTAAACATTAATATGGAATTCGGAGAAAAATTAAATAAACTCATTTTCAACTGTTTGCGTTTCTTCAATGCGAGTTTTATGTCTGTAATTCCTCTGAGGTTTGAACATGTAAACTTTCTTAAGCGCATTTAATTTTCTGAATTCCCTGAAGATATTAAATAACCATTTGCATTTCCTGAAATATCTTTCATCTGCACTTAATTTTATGTGAATAAAATTAAAAAAAAAATTCTTTTGAATAAAATTACTCTAACAGTCCGAGAAATGAAAATTGCTGAAAGGTAAATTAGATTTATGTTTTTCTCTTCTTTTGAAATAAACTAATACAAAAAACTAAGTTTATGTTACATAAAAAAGGTGGGTACCTAATTTTATGCGCCGGTCACTTAGCAGTAAAAAATTATTCCTATTTCTTGTAGTGCTTAAAAAACAGTTTGCGTTTCAGCAATAACCATGATATACAATAATTATTAATGTGATATTAAGTTCAATAACAAAAAAAAGTAGAAAATGGCTTTCTAGATATTACTTATTTTAGTAGCTTTTCAGTCCAGCTATATCTAACTCTACATAATTGTACTTTTTTATACAATAATCCTAGTCTTGAATATTTATAAAATTACATTCTAATTATAACATTTATAATCAATATTAAAGCTCACTGATATAAAAACGACATTATTTTCTTTAACTAGTTAAAGAAAACATACGGGTGAAAATTACTCTTATCGTTAGATAACTCATAAAATTTTTAATAAATAATATTTTGAAAAATGTAATGTAATATATATACATATATATATATATATATATATTAGAGTTTTAGAATGAATAAAATAGAGATTTGCTTTTACTTTATTATAAAACATTTTGTTAATTTTAAAATAATAGTTTCCTTACAAAAATATGTCAGCTGCTCACTATGTACATACATTAACTGATTAATTTTTAGGTGCAGTTATTGCTGTCTATAAAGCATATTCGTAGTCATGTAGAATCATAAGTAAAACATATGTAAACATAAAATAGCATATATTTCAGTTCATACGTATTTCTCTGTACTTTTATTTGACACACATGCGGGCAAAAACTATGAGACAATTTTCTGGCTCAAGAGAACAAAAAAAGCTCAAGAGAACTAAAGTAAAATACGAGAAGAATATACTCATTGTCACCATAATACTTATGAATAAATATATAAATGACACCAGGAAGAATCTTAAAAAGTCACCTGGAAAGAAGAATTCATGTGCTATTAAAACTAACACTCGAAGTATGTAAGTGAAATTGTAATGATTACCTTAAAGCTAGAACATTTTTTTTTGGAGGAGAATTTTTTAATTGCTGTAAAAATACGTGGAATGTACTACCACATGAGGGTGATATTCAGGCTGAGATTCTATTTGTACTTCAAGCCAAAAGGTTATCTGATGTTTTCTTGTAGCCCATTTGTCGAAGACTTTCAATAATTTCTACATTTCTGAGGCTTAATAAGTCCTAAAATGGTGGATTGAAGAATCTCAGTGTTTTGAGAAAATCTCAACGTCTGGATACAAATACGTAAGACGCATGCTAAGAGAGACGTTGCGATATCCTGCTAAAATAAATGGCGCATGATATTAGTAACAGATGTGTCTGTGTGATCGGTGGTAAGGTAGGTTTATCTTTGGCTTATTACTCAACTGGTACGATAATGATGTTGATATGCCAGAAAGTATTAAAGATTATTTGCGACAGCTAACCATTCAACCAATAAAGGAATATTTTTAGTGGACATACTTTTTTCAACCAAAGGTAGATTACCTTCTTCAACGTCTTTCAGTTGTTCTGTATTGTAGAGGGAAGAGGGATTTATAATTAAACACTATCGACGTCAGTTTACGTTTGTCGGAACTGAAAATCGTAGTGCTGCCGAAAAGGAACCTTCGGCGCCAAGACGCGCGTTATATACATCTTACCCTGGAAGCACACATTCGCGAAACAGAGAGCGAAGTGTAGGGGAAAGCAGTGATTTATTGGTCCCGTCGCCGAGAGGAGGTTTTATGGCGTCACTCGTGCCTTTGATGTTCGTACTCAAACCGTCCCGGAGAGCGGTTTTAAGAACAAAGATCAAAGCGACGAAATACTTTCCCCACGTTGGGGGAGAGGGACTAATAGACACCAAAATGTGTCAAGAGGCGACGGGGGAAGATGATTCGCTTGTGCGTAGATGCACCTTTAAAAGTCATCGATTCAGAAGCATTACCTTATATTCTCTTGGCCATTTTATTATGAAATAACCCAACAGGTACACCAGGGCCCGACTTTGACCCAATGGAGCCCTGGGCAAAGTAGACTTTGGGGGCCCCCTCCAAGGACAGATCCAGAGAGAGGCCATGTGCCCTCCCCTCCAGGAGTAGATTTCCACATGAACATGTGGGACACTCACCAAGGGCCCCCCCCCCATAAATTCGGACCGGAAATTCAAAAAAATTTCGACCAAAAAGTCAAACATTTGAAAAATAATAATAATAATAATAATAATGTGTTAATTAATTTACTTTTAATGTTAATAAATAAATTCAGTAAATTTTCTTTTGAAATGAATATAGTGGGTGCACTGTGCCCCACCCAGGATTTTTTTCTGTATCTGCCACTGCCCACCTTTACTGAATTAACCTAAAACCAAATTTTCAAAAATATGTACAACTTAATACTAAATTAGGGGGCCCCATAAATTTGGGGGCCCTGGGCAAGTGCCCCACTTGCCCATGTGGAAATCTGGGCCTGAGGTACACCGAAAATACTACCTATGAGGAAACGGCACACAAAGTTCCATATCTGGACCAGGACTTAAATAGAGGTCCACACGATGGTAATTTGTTTCGCGAAATTAATTTCCATATAGGGCAGCTCTTTAAAAAATATTAAAATTAAATAAACTCAGAACCAACTCAGAATGTGAGCACCCGAAAATTAACGCATGCACCGCATTTTATTGAAAGTAAGAATTATCGAGTATAACTTTATTATCATTAATTTCTTTACTGATATGTATTATCTGTTATAAGTAGAGAAATTATTTATAAAATAAGCGAAAGATTTAAAAAAATATTCCCTCTTGCATAATTAACTCTTAAATTTTCATTCTTATTGAAGCAGAAAAAAATATGAGTTGAGAATTCCTTAAAACTATTTACTTGTGTGAGCCTTGTGTTTAGTACTTACAGAGCAATTCATTAATCTTAATACAATGTCATTATCCGAATAACTTTTATCTGTTTTGTCAATGCCTGCTGTCGCGGCAAGCTATTTATTTTTCTGGTTTCAGATTTAATTTCTGTTGCCACTTATCCGTTATTTATTATTTGCTAACAATGATGTCTGATACAAACCAAATAAACCACTGTTGTTTAACAGGATGGGAATAAAAACAAAGGTCTTGGCAAGTGAAGGACATGCACAACTAAACATAAATGGTGAAAGAAAGAACGACATTCTTGTAAGAGAAAAACATCTCTACATGGTTTTGCCTTTGCTCCTTGGTTCAAATATATTGATTTCTGATACATACAGCATCTTTTAATGACTCGAAATATGCTAGCTGACTCAAAAAAGTATTGTTTAAGAGATAAATTTAAAATTTAAAAGGATCATGCGTCTGTTGAGCTTTTCTGTTTGATCAGTACACAAACTACTTTAAATATTACATTCCTTAGCTCAGGGAGTATTCAAACTGCGACACACCAAACTTTTATATGCGGCCTGAAACACTCTACTCATTATCAGGCAGGTGCTTTTGCAAACATAATTTTGGAAATGAGTGCCAGAAAAATACCAAAGCTGTACAAAAGTGTGCCACCTGCTTCTCACGTTTTTCGCATCAGCGTATCTTTGTCTGTGAATTACCTAATTCAGAAATGAAATATTTGAGTATATCGATATCAGCTTACTGATTGTTACCTTGATAACGTATTGAGAGTAAGATGGAGCAAGTATAAACCTGATTTATGTTAAATAGCCGAAAGTTTGTGTCAACACAAAAAAACCCACTTATTTTTAATTAAACGTTTGAATACAGTTAGGTTTTGAGTTTTATTTTTTACATTATTATATTGAGATATAGTGTACTTTGCTATGGCCCGCGTAACGTAACAAACATATGCATGTGGCCCGAAAAAAATTCAGGTAGTCTCTTCTAACAAAACTACTGCGGGTTATTAACGTAGGATTACTAATCGTTGCTTACCTCTTTTTTTACAGTAAAATTCCTACATACGAAGAGAAGGATGAGTGATAACCCTATGCAGAATAGGTCGATGGTAAGAAAAATAAGTTGCATATGTCTACTCTGCCACTCTTGATTTATAACTCGCGACGACGGTTTTAGCGTCATAAATTTTGCTTTCCGGTGGAGCGTTATGGAGGAACGTAATCCTACGTTTAAAAGGTTGAGTATGGCCACCTTCGCTTAATGTAAGAAATATGTACAATTGGATTGGAAACTGAATTGAACAAATTTCACTAAAACCGAACTTGCTATATCCCATTGGACAATGGTTAATTACTTTTTATACTTCATTTAATATGAAATCAAAATTAAATATATGAGTCTTTGAAATTTAATTGCAGCCAACTGTCAGATGAAAGAAAAAAGCTTTTGTTTATGGCATAAGTTCTTCATTTACCAAAAACTGGCAAAATGTTAATCAGAGAGAAAACTATCAACAATCAAGGAATGCCATAAAATTATATGAGCTCACAAAAACTGTTTCTTAAAACTACGAGACCAGAGTAACTTCGATTCTTGAATTATAGATAATATGGATAGACTTAAATATTCAAATAAAATTTTCCATAAAGAAACATCCTTAATTTTAGTTGAACATCTAAACTTGTAGGAATTCTTCTTAACCTATGGAAAATGGGGATTCAGAGAGTAAAGGATGGTTTAGTAAAATTAAAAGACTCAAACTATGATCTGTCAGAACATAAAATGTGCCATGATTAAAATATAATCTAAAATATGTATTTTTAATCTATAATGCGTGTTAAAAATAATGTTATCGAGAAATATCCAGATAGGTTCCCAGTCAAGATATATTGATTTCATTTTAATTTCAGTGTGAGGGAAATGTCCTCTAGTTTGTGGGGCTGTTGGATTTTATGGACACTAGCCTCTTTATTTTAATTTTAGACCAATTGTTCTATAAATAAAGTAACCTAGAACTAGAAATTATTGTATCATATCAGCGGTTACTTCGGGAAAAGGAAAACAAACGTACATGTAAAAGGTATCGGTTTCGGTGTTTTCAGTGACACGAAAAGATTGATTATTTAAATAAATTTTCTGAGAAGAAACCTTCTTTACTTTAGAAAAATATGAAAATAGCTGATGGTCCTCCTAACCTTTTGATAGTAAGAACCCGAAAGCTAAGGGTCTGTTCACATAGCAGTCCGTTAGCGTAAGCATTAATATTAACCAATCATATAGCTGAGCACTATGACATCATCCGTTGACTCACGTATCATTATCCGTGAACACACCGTTGATCTTTTACGCTTACACTACCGGACTGCTATCTGAACAGGCCTTAACGGGTTGTTTATTAGAATTTAAAGGCTCACGCACTGAATTGGTAGCATATGAATTGGACCTATGATAAAACACAATCAATTTGTAAAATATTTCTTCACGATTGATCTGTCAAATGTTTATTTGTGGTTACCTAGTATTTACAAATTATTACAAGTCACATTTGTTTTAATTCACTTTTAATTTCACCAATATAGTAGGATGGTAATCTGCATAACAAACACAAATGAGACAGTTGACTCTCAGGTAAGGTTCTCAGCATTGACAGACACCACAAGAACAAATTCTAAACCAACAAATGCTCATATTATCTATACATCCTGTCCAAAAAAGTTGGACAAAACACTGGCCGCATATCCAATGTCTATGCGCAGATCTTATGTGCATGTGTCTTCCTTTCGACGCTTTACCAATTTCTAACTTAGAAAATTAGTGCTAAAACTTTTGTTGTTGTTGAATTATTAGCCTAATAAAAGAATGTTTTTGACTGTCATTGTATGATTACACCTATAATTCAGTAAATCGCAGTGTTTTACTTTGTGTCCGCGTGGGAATGATAGCATAAACAACTCCCTTCGACACTTTAATAACCAACAGGGGAAGTCTGTTTACCACAATTTCTAACAAGTACACATTTACACGAAAAAAAATCAGTTATTGAAAATTTTGTGGAAAAAATGAAGAGAACTATGATTTTTTCTTACAACGTTTATGATGCTCTCTAGGGAGAACTTTTATCCTGACATCTGAGATCTGGTCTAAATCTTGATTATCTTGAGATCTGGTCTAGGTAGAAATTTCGTTTATTACCACCCGAAACTTTAAAAGGAATGCAGATGGACCGTTATGTAATAATGTGCTAAGCTGATGAGAATAATTACCAGATAAAAAGAACTTTTTTATACCATGTTTTTAAATTTTCTGTTGAGTCATATAAACTTGAGAATTCTATGTATTAATGAATACTTTTAAAATTTTTTTTGATGAATTATCCCATCAACTTGAAAGAAAATGAAGTTAATTGGAAGTTAACTTTCGTTTAACTTTCCGTTCTCGTCCCGGCCGACAGATGGCTGCACCAGTCTACAAAACAAAATTAACTGAAAATAATAAAACATGGTAAAAATCTTCTTAAAGATGGCTAAAAGTATTAAAAAAATGCATTGTCATCGTGTTCTGAGCTATTCTAAAAGTTTCAAATGTCTAGCTAGTCGGGAAGTCAGTTAAAAATCGATTGCAAGATTTGTACTGGAGAAACACACAAACAAGAAAGCAAGTTAATAAAATCATGGTAAAAATTGAGAATTGTCAGAAAAATATATGATTAGCGAATATACTATTCCGTTAGCCTATCAAAAAACTTTCGGTGAGGGGCAGATTTAGGAAAAGGGACAGAAATAAGATTTTCGCAGGAGTAGTTCAGCATCCATCATCTACTGAGATGTGTCACGCTAAACCTTTATTAACTTGCGTTAAATAAAAAAAAAATACTTGAAAAATATATTATAGCTTTACGAAAAATTTTTAAACACGTCATTTAATTCAAACACTTAGTTACACCAGTTAAAATATTCGCATAACATTTAAACAGAATCTCTAGTAAATTGTTCAAGAATTTTAGTTATTATAAATTATATTTTAAATGTATTTTTCTCCCTAAAACTATTTTTATTTAATTTCAAAGACCCATTTTCTTAACCATCAACAAGAAACATTCCCAGATGGATGTTTTTTTTATCACTGCAAATTCCACATAAATAATTTATAAATTCCAGAGGAAATTTCAAAAATTTAAATAATTTAATTAACTGACATGTTGTTAAAAAGCCTTTTATCTTTTTTTTTTCGTTCTAAACGAGGAATATATTCACTGAGAACTTAAACTGTGATGATTACATTCTTTGGCATAAAATGCACTCTTTTACTTATACATCAGGTGATTATAATGTTTTGTAAGAAATGAATTTATTTATTATTTAACTCTAAATACACGTGTTTAAAGTGACTGTAAATTACCTTAAAAAATGGCGTATTTTATGCATTTAAATAAGAGCTTCTTTAAAATGACCTAGGATTTTTTTAACTACTTTAATTAGTAAAAGGGATTCTTAGAGGGTTAAACCCCAGGGGACAGATTAATTTAGTGACAGTAAAAATTTATTTGACTATTACATGCATATTCATATTTTTGAATTATGTAAAGAGGATTGAAAAAAAATCTAAGATTAAATTTTGTTAACTCTCAAGAGACATGAGTCACGAATGCCTCGTATTTTATATAGAACCTTTATGGTGTAAGATGTCTTGATAATTAAAAAAAATATTAATAGATATTTCCAGAATTTATTAGCTTTAAAAAGAAAATTGTAAAGAAAATTGTATGATCTAACGTGAATTCATGCATTTTATTATTATTTCAAGTAGTTTTATGTAAAAATAGCGTTATTTTTTTAATACAAAAAACAAGAAACATTTATTTTTCTAAAATCTTATGAAAATTTGTAAGATAAAAGCACTATAACACAGAATCAACTTGAGAATTCTTATATTGTAACTTGAATCTTTTAAAAATTCGCAATAAAGCGTATATCTAGCAGCAACCGCATCCAGTGCTCTTCGGCCTGAATAAGGACTCTACTACTGTCAGACAAAGAGAAGCATAAACACTGGGCCGCTTTGGTCGTATGCAGCAGATTCCAATATTAAACTTCTAGCTGTTACTCAAAACATGACCATAAAAAAAAAACCCCACTAATTCCCCATGGTATTTTTACAATGTTGAGATTTATAGGGAGATTAATCTCCCCACTATTTAAAATTATCTCCAAACTCTCTCAATTAACTTTCCTAAAAACCTACCAAATGAACTTATGAAAAATCTTGCCAACTACGACCCTACTGACCCAGCTAACAAAAACCGGCCTTGTGAAATTCTCGCCCGTATTTTTAATTAGTATTTGTCCCGTCTGCTCTCTAATTATTTAAGTTGATCTTCTCTTTTTTTATTAAATTCTTTTGTTACTTACGAATTTTCCTTTCCTGTTCGTTTTTCGTATTGAACTCAATCAGTTTCTCACTTTCACGTGGCCTCTGAATTATGCAATTTCATTGGTCGTCATATTGCATTCTGATTCGTCCCTGAAACCCACTCCAGGATCCGAACAATTTAACTACCCTTTTTAATGCCTTTTACTGCAAGTTATTTCCCATTGGTCCAAGTGACCACTTTCTATCTTAGAAAAATCGCTCCGTATAATTTTTTGTTTTCCCCTATGTTATTATTTCCTTGAATTCTCGACGTGGTTATTTATTTATTTATTTATTTATTTATTTATTTTTTTTTTTGGGGGGGGGGTCAACTAGCTATTCTCTTTCCTATGTTCGTTTTTACTTTCGATCGCTTAAATTTTTTTTTTTCATTTTTTAATTATTCTGCAATTGAGGGCTTGGCCCATGAATTATAGTTCCCATTAAACTTCCTTAAGCTCTTGAAGATAAAGAGAAGTTTTCCCATCTCTAATAAAATAAATCATTTACAAATTTTTTGAATAACGTTCTATACACATGTGGGTTTGGATTTATCATTGTTTAGCAAGGTAGATTTAACAATTTTTATAATGTACTTTTACTGCAAATATAACCACTATCAACTTTTTGAAATAACCAGGTTAGAAATTTCGTTTTATTACTAAAATATCTTGCTAATTAATGATTATTTTTTTATCTCAACAAAAAGCATTATACTTTAATGTGGATGTACATTAGGTGTCACTAAGAAATTACCTGTTATCTAGTCATGAAATTACTTGAGAATTGATAGTTAAGTTGTAATGCTTCTGTTTTTTGTTGTTGTTTTAATGAAGAAGGTCATACAGAATAATCAAATAAATCGTTGTATTAAATATTTACCAATGATGTCGAAATTCACAAATGATCAGTCTGACTGATTAATCTAAAATGTACTTTAAGGAAACCACCAGAATCGATGGATTTACATTTATTGTTTAGAAAATTTGGGGCACGTTTACTTTAATATAAACAGAAAAGTAACACTTAAGGGGGTCCAGGACACAAAATTGTTCGAAAGTTCGAAAACATTTTTATTGAATTAAAATTTTTTGTGTTCTTTTGCGCTAGCAATTGACGTTTAAATCATGTTTCTATTTTAATTACAACAGGAGAATTTATTATTTTTTTTGCAACATTCTAATAGTAGCCAATCGTTCTTTAAACCAGTAAGTGCGTTTTTCTTCATGATGGGTTTTTTCCTCATTTCTCGTCTTTAAATTGTTATAAGTCAAGAACCGTTAAAGATATATTTTTGAAACTTGTAACAAATCTATATCAACTATTTTACTTTAATTTTGATTCAGCAAATTTGAAAAAAATATTTACTTTTGAAAATATGATTTTTTAAAAATAAGTTACATAATTTTTTTCGGAATTTTTAATCTAAATATTTTAAATTTTTTTAAAATTAATATTTTAAAAAATGGTGAATTAAAATTAAAACTTAAATATTTCTGTTTAATTAAATGAAAAAATCTTGAAATTCGACAGATAATATTTCGAGTTATAACGATTTTAAATTACCTCACTTTTATTCAAAATTTTAAATTTTAAAATTTTTTACAGGCTTTTTGATTAGTTTTATGATGTGATTTTGTTTACAAATTATATGGTTATCCATCACAAAAAAATTCAAAATTTTAACTCAATAAATAAAAAAATTTTCAAAATGTGTCCCGGACCCCCTTAATAGTCCGTTAATGTAAAAACAATCTAAGGTAGCTTTCGCTTATGCAAACACAGTATTTAAGTAGAGCTGCTATAAGAAACAAGTTGCTCTTATGTGGTCACTACTAACTGCAGCATTGCTGCAAATAATTCCAGGCAACTTCTGCTTGCTCAGATTATACCTACGGGAAAAAAAATTTTCTCTTAGAAAAGTTATGAATACTAATGTTGGTTTTCTAGCAAGAAGATTTAACTGGCAGTGAACTGAATAGATATGAGTTGCAATACTTATTGGCGATTTTGTCAAAGTGAGTCTCTCAACGTTGGAGAAAAATGTGTAGCGTGGAACAGAAGAATCGGTTAGCGTCATTCAGAATCAATTTTTTTATGAAAAAGTGTAGGAATACATATGATTTCATCTTCCCATCCCTTATTATTAAAACGTCTAAACAATAAATGAGAATCCATCGATTCCGGTGTTTTCCTTGAAGTTCATTTTAGATTAATCAGTCGGACTGCTCATTTGTGAATTTTGACATCATTGGTAAATATTTAATACAAGGATTTATTTGAGGCTCAGCAAGACCTTATTCATTAAAACAACAACAAAAACAAAGCAAGACAGAAGCATTACAACATAACTATCATTTCTCAAGTAATTTCAGAACTAGATAACAGGTAATTTCTTAGTGACACCTAATGTACATCCGCATTAGAGTATAGTTCTTTTTGTTAAGATAAAAGAAATAATCATTCAGTTAGGTTTCAGGATTTATTTTACTGAGATGAGTGGAAGTTGATCATGCTTTCTGCCATTCTTATTGCTGTTAACGTTATTTCGGTTATGATAGGCGATCTTTATTCCGAATATTAGAGATATTTTTCAGTAAGAACCTGTGTATAATATTCTAGGAATTTAATATGCTGACATATTATCACATACTAAGTTAACTTAACCCTTGTTGTTTTTTTTAAGGATCAACGAGTCTCTGACACATAAAAATTTCCTGAAAAATTACTAATAAAACTAACTTTGAGAATCTTAATATTTTATTTTAAATATTTAAACCTTAATATAAAAATTATAGATGTGACACACAAGCTAAAAGCACCAAATAAAACGTTCTCTCCACACATTCCGATTCCTTCTTCAATGTATCCTTCGTTCGTCTGATTCAGTTAATGATCAATCCAGTCTATGATTTTATAATGCATGCAGACATTAGGTTCCATATATTATTTATAAGAATTTATAAGATAAACAGTGAAATGGTGCATTTGATAAACTTAATTTAAGAAACTGCTAGAAAACTATAATTATATTTGAAATAGTACGTGCAACATTTTCCTGATAAAGGAACTACTGTGAAATTATTGAAAATGAACTTACTATCTGCATAAAGTAGGGACATTTCCGTTTTGATGTCCAATCGAGGAAATTTTATGAAACAAACAGCAACGTAGAGTCTCAGTGTAAAAAGTTCGCGAAATAATATTATTATCGTAGAAATAATTCTTAATTAATAGAATTATTTCTGATATTTTTCAAGGACAGCTTTAAAATATCTAACTAAATATCATCGGCTATTTATGGATAAAAACTTAAAAAAGGCGAAGTTGTATGTTAGATAAATGTGATGTAAAAGTTAAGGCTTGATCATGTGATGTAAATTTAAAAACGAAAATTTATTTTATTAAATTTGCACTAAAGGCATACACAACAGTTTAAATAAAGTTACGTTGATCCTTCAAAAGTATTAATATGTCTAACAAATTGTAATACTTTATTTTAGTTGAAAATTTATATACTTATATTTTGGTATAGTTTTTAATTAAATCCTTGAAAACCACCGACGTACCAACATCAAAGATTATCCCGTATTATTCAATTCAAATTGTTTCTAAACATAGACTTTAAGTGATTTTTTTTACTTTATAGAAAAACAGTGTTTCAAATTTTGCAGTATTAAATATTTTGCTACAAAATCTATACAGAAAGTGAGAGGGCAAAATTCTCCCACTTATTTTACTGTAGCAAGTCTGTTACAAATCCAGAAAAAAATTCTTAATGTCAATCTCAGTTTTATGCGAAAGAACTCGCATTTATCCATTTCTATTCACCCATTATCATTTATCAGCATCAGTTGAATGCGAGCAAGTTAAAAAAATATCTATTTAACTGAACTCTTTTTTTTAAAGTCTCATTTATTCTAATCAGGGAACGTTTCGTATAGAATGTAACTATTTTGCGTAGATATTATCCAGTAGTTCCTACATCTGCGTCGTAATCAATTTTAATTTCCGTTTCCAGTAATCAGTTATTGAATTGCGCAGTCTGCTATGACTAAAGAGGTTTATTGATTTGGGTCCACCACCAGTAATGAGGCAAACATTACAAGGAAATTAACTGCTATTCTGTCAAAAATAACCTCCCAACATGCCAATAAATGAGTTTCATTTGACAAATGAGCTCGTGCAAGTAACTCTTTTCCAAAGTCCGAAGAAAAATTAAGATGCATATTTTTCGGGAGCTCCGCGTTAATAGAGGCATCGCAGTTGTTGATTCGCTGGAAGTAAATCATCTGCGACATTTGCATCTGTGTTCTGAATGTATTAGAAATATGTTCTCCGCTCACTTAATGTCCTTAAACGTCCATAAAGTGCCGCGGGCAGAACTCGATCTGCGAACGCGAATTATGAGAAAATTAATAAATGTTTACTTTATGTACACGTTATAAAAATCGTCTTTTTAAAAATTGAATTTAACGTATAATCGAGCGTCTAATAACGTGTTTCATTTCTTTTTCTCCCAAGTACAGAAATGATCTAAATAATTTGAGTTTAAAGTATCTATACACTTTTCCTTTTAAGCTTATTTTTTATACTCTTAGTAGCTAAATACCCGTACTTCGCTACAAAGTACATTCAAATCAAATACAACGGTCAATGTATGCAATTAATGTAATATATATATATATATATATATATATATATATATATATATATATATATAAATCATAACGGATATTTTAATAGAAAAACTAATGTAGAAGAAAATATTCAAATTAAATGCAACGGACGATATATGCAATTAACTTGTATGCTTAATAACCATAAAACATACTAATTGAATTATATTCTTTAAAAACTACCATCTCAATTAGTCTAGTGGTTAAATTTTATCTTCTACCGTATTTTAATATTTTTGTTTGTCAATTTTTTTTTTTTTATGCAAACACAAGTTGTTGTGCACACAAGTATCACAAAAAGAAAAGAAAACACGTTATCAGCATTTAATAAATTAAATTCTAAAAATTAATCTTTGAAAATTCACCAAAAATCAGAAAATGGAGGTAAAGATTTGAAAAAGATTTCATTTTGAAGGGATGTTTATGATCTTTCTTTCGATGCAAATTTTATAATCCTCAAATTATTATTTTAAATGCAAAAAGTTACACAAACAGCTTAAAAATTTAATTTAAAACAATCTAAGAAGAATTTTTTTTAAAATCTGTCTTAGTGCACCCGTAAGGTATAAGAAGCTACGCTATAAGACGAATCGCCATGCAAAATTTCAGCCTTTTAGGTCCAGCGGTTTGTCTGTGCGTTATCTGTCAGTCAGTCAGTCATTTACGTAACTGTTTTATATATATAGATTAATACAGAGAAAAATATTTTTAATTCAAGAATATTGGGTTATTTTTTTCTCTCGCCGTATCCGAGGAAAAATATTGTATTTTAAAGTTGGAACATAAATTCATGGTATGGTACTTGGAAAATAATCTACTATTTCAATCATCTAAAACAGATTTCATTAAGAAAAACCGAAATACAATGGCTACTAAATATATTTGCACGTAGTGATATTTCGCTATATCTGCAAGAAAATAAAATATATGAAAAAATTAAAGGAAAAAAAACAGGTTTTTATATCTTTAAAAGAAATGATTGTTGGAGAAAAAAATTAGAAATAATGTTTGACTTATAACAGAAAAAGAAATAACAATAGTTTAAAAGGACAAAAAAGTACACGCACACTTATGCTTTTTTTGTTGCTTAGACACATTTTAGTTCGCTTGGTATGCATCTACCCGCAAATCGCTGATTTTTTGTGAAAAATTTCGAAGTTTTTTTATTATTTTAAATTAAAGTTCAAACACATAAGGATTCCAAAAAGGGGTCTACTTTAGGTCCAGTGATAATTAGATGCAAAGTTCTAACCCAAGTTACAAATCGGAGCTGAACTTTATGAATCCGAAAGTGGCCTTTCAAAAGGCCTCAGAAATGTAAACAATGCATTTAAATAACTGTTTATTAAATTTTAAACTAACTTAGCACTTTGTGACCAGAAATTACTAAAAAAGTGTTTGCATGGTATGACTCAGAACAATGATGAATCGTTTAACAATGTTTTGTGGAATATTTTGAATAAAGATAATTTTGTTCAACAGCCAGCATTGTTATTAGGTGCTTCTGATGCAGTGATACTATTTAATTCAGATTTTATTTGTCTCGTACTTGTTTTCAATTATTTAGAAATAAAAGAATGAACCAGAAATGGTAAAAAACTACAAGGAAATTGACATGGAGAGAATAAGTAAATCGGGGTGACAAATACTACCAACTACAAAGACATCCAGAAAAACACTAAAAGCTAAAAGAAAATCAAAATGAATTAAAAATAAAGCCAAGGAAGGCTTGACCTACAAATATGGTGAACTTTGAGGTTGTAAAATTTATACATAATTTTTTGTGCTGTGTTAAAATCTTTATTTGCGTTTTCTGGAAAATTTCATTTTTAATTTTTTACTTTTACGAAAGATCTCATTTCTTAAAACGTTTTTGAGATATTGAAATAAAATTTTGTCAACAGGTTTTACTCATCTATAGGTATGTTATGAAGCAAAATATAGCTTGTAAGTATGCATTTATTATTTTAAGAGCTATTTTTATTGAAAAATATATAAATTTTAAAAAAAATCATGTTGTTATACAAAATTTGGTATATGTTAGTAAATTTAAGAGGTACAGCTAATCTTTTGCTTCATATCCCAGGCAACTGATTTACTAATATATTCTTGAAAAAAAAGTGAAATATATTTGTTAGATTTTGTTATAAAAGGTTTAGCATAAATGTTAATTTTTACTAAAATTTGACTAAATATTGCCGAAATTTGAAAAAGTTATTTAATATTCCATTGAACTTTTTTAAATTCATAGTTTTTTCCTCTGTTTTAACTAAAGACACATGTGTTTAGTAAAAATTTCATATTTTTCAAAAACTGTTCCCAGAAGGTAGGCACATACCTTAAACAAATTTCTCATCCTAAATTAGTATTTATTCTGAAATTCAGTTGCCTCAATAATGGTCGAAGTCTTTTCTTTCCCCCTTGAATAAAATAGATTTTGAGTTGCTTCATTAGCTGTTTTGGCCCATTCACTTTCGATTACTGATTCTATTTCACTTGCGCTGGTAATGTTAGGCTCGCTTTAGATCTTTAAGCCCAGAATGAGCCATAAATTTTCAACAACATTAATATCAGGAGACTGAGGAATTATAATTAATATTCATCTGACATTATACAGCAGACATTCCCTAGTAATATGGACAGTATGATTTGAATCATTATCCTGCAGGAAATAATAAGTGTTTTCAATTCCCAGCTTTTGGACAAAACGCCAGGAATAATGCCGCAAAATGTCAATATGCTGCTTTGTATTCATATATCATTTAATGAAGTGTAAATTACTACCGCCAGAATATGACATGCACCCTTCTCAGCATGACACGATCTCTACTATATTTATCTGTAGGTGAATTGTTCTTTGGTTTCAATCCATTTTAGGATGTTGCTATGTTTTAGGATGATGCTAAAGTGTTTCACTACCATCTAAGCGAAAATGAGTTAATTTGCTCTCATCAGTAAATGATATAGGTATTTAAAAATCAATAGGTTCTTTTATGTACACTTTAGCAAACTGAAAGTGCTTCTTCCTTTTATCTCCCCTTAATGTCAGAGTTTTTCATAGGTAAAGGGTATTTCCTATCGGGTAAAAAAGTTTACCTGTTGATTCAACACTTATTTCAGCACATTTGGATACCGTGCATGGACTTTTTCGCCCTTGTACAACAATGGCTGGACGATCTCTATCAGATAACTTTTTGGGCTACCAAGGTTGTATTGTTTTTAGTTCCACTGGCTTCCTTACCTTTTAATCACATATCTTGACTAATAAAAAGCATTTTCCTTCCTCTTTACTGATGATGGGATAAATTTTACTTTCAAAATTTAGTGTAGTAAAATATTATCGCCCAGTATTGCGCAACCTACTAGCGGAATTCTACATTCGTGAATGGGCCAAAATAACTAATGAAAGAAGTCAAAATCTAGTCTATTAAATTAAAGAAGAATCCAAGCAATTTTTATGCCAGTTGGATACATACTAAATACTAATAATTTGCGTAATCAACTGAAGACTATAAATGTGCAAATACTTTTTGTTATAAAATGTTGTTGGTCGAATGGCTAGAGAGCTGTCATTCGGTTCCAGAGTCTGTGGGTTTGAGTCCCATTTTTGACATGGCTGTTTGTAGGCGGTAGAAATCGGCTTTAAGCAGTAGGTCCCGGTCTAATTATCCCTAATGTAGCAAAAGATAACTCTAGCACCCCCAATGAACCAACCTAAAACGTTGTTATTTCTTCTTCTGTTTTAAGTCAAATATTATTTCATTGCATTTTTTTCAGCCAATAGTTTTTTCGAAAATTTAAAAACCTGTTCTATTGTTTAATATTGTAATACATTTTTCCTTAGAAATTTAACCGGAATTCACTATGTGCAAATACTTTTTACAAAAACTATATTTATGCTTCTTGCAACAAAGTTTGTGAAACTAACTCCTCAAGTTTGCAGTGATTTGAAAATGCGAATTTTCTTCTTTTAACTTTTTTTCAGTCTGTTTTCTAAGTGCAAAGACATTTCAAAATAACGAAAGCAATTACATCTTATTAAGAAAGATTTATTAGTAAGCAGTAGTTAACAATTACAGCTTTCATAAAAGATACAGAGATTCGAGCACAATCTTCCAAGCCCTGATTGCGCATGATACAGACCCAATGGTGAGATTAGGAACCCCATTTTTCTTTAAAACGAGATCTAATGATACATGTGATGTTTTTTATGCAATGCGGAGGCCTTGTCCCTAGACATTCGCCTGATACATGTGATGTTGAAGTTCAAATAAATGATCCATTTTTTCACTGATGATAACCCCATTGACATTCAATAATATATTAGTGTGAGAAGTGAACTGTGAGGTATATCACCTTACTATTAACGACTGTTTGATACGTTTCCCTCAGTTAAACTGTGTATCAGCCGACTGGAATTCCGGACAATCAACAGAGAATAATTTTCCACAAATATCGTGCAGGAGATCACGAGAAATAGTTTTTACTTTCCAGATGCGACATAGCTTTGCTCTTCACTGCGAAATAAACCTGTTTTTTTCTAAATGAAAGTACTTACCATCTTTAAGTAAAAATGTATGCAATACTAGCTTACCTATATGTTTATGTGTTTGCTTTCATATTGGGTCTCTCAGCAGACCATTGACGTCAAGTTATATAGCGAACAGAACTGGGTTTACGGTATTTCAAACTCCTTTAGAGCGTTATTTTGTGATGTTATGCTTAATGACTTGAAATATAATATATTTAATTTAGTTAAGTGTCCAGGTATGTTAAGGCATCATTTGAGGATTAAATCTGCAAATTTTTAAGTGGTTTCAGGAGTAAGAAGTGTTAGGTAAACACTTCAAAGCGAAGCAAGTACTACACCGTTATGTACTAGATATATTTAAAATTATTTATATAGAAGATAATCTCGGAATTCTTGACATTTGGAAAGAAGTTTTTAATACTGATTGTTTGATTTTTAGGTCATGAGTAGATTCTCATTGCACATTGCAAATACTTTTGTGGCAGCAATCAACCAAGTTAAAATTTTGTGTGATCAACGGTGTTTCATCCTGTAGTGCAAACATATCTTCTTTCAGACAGTAGTTTAAAGAAGCAGCTTAGTACTTTGCTTGTATGCCCAGACCTTTGATATAAAGGCTTCAATATTGTTTAATATTTTCTGTATTCACTATGGTTATTAGAATTAAACTTCGGGGATTAGTTTCGTTTTCTGAGAAACTGAATTTAATTCAAACATAATGGAAGCTTTATGTGTCTTTATCCAGCCTTAGATGTAAATACGGGTCTATTCAAAAACTTTCTGTATGAATTATTATCCATAATGAAATGCAATAAGTCTAGACAGAAAACTGCTTAAAGCCGAGCTTCCTCCAGAGATATGGTGTTTTAAATAGTGAGATATTATGATGAATGCTTGAGCAAGGATTTATTTTAAACATGCTTATAAAATACTGCCCGTTTGTTCATCGACTCTGGTCTTTCAGCAATTTATGCATTCGCAGTCATACGTGAGAGTAAAGTAAGTTATGCTTTAAAAAGATGAACATGCTAAAATATTGAAATTCGACTTTGATAAAGTAAGTACATAGTAAAAAAAAAGTACGGTAATGTACTAGCAGTTTGGGTTCCAAAACAGTACCACGATCTTTAAGATAAAACCTTAAAAATGTATCACTTTCTAGTTCACTAGATCTAAATATGGCTCTAAAGCTCTTGTTCAAAATAGTTGTTCATGTTGTTGTCATACGTTTCTGGACCTTTTCTATCGGACCCCTGTCAGATGTACATAAAAATATTTGTATATACTTGGTTTGAAGATTGCTGAATTGAAAGTGATATGAAAGTCTGACAAAATAATGAGTATTTTCATCTTAAGAACTGAGCAATCCCAAGTGTGGATACATTTCATTATTTTCCAAACCCTGGAATTAAAAAACCAAACTAGATAGAGTCAAATTAAGGGTCAAACTTTAAACACTATTAGAAATTTTGTCATTTTTCACTCTGTAGAAGCAAGTTCTTATCGCTCCGGTAAGAATTCAAAATATGACAGGGAAGAAAACCAAATTTTGAAAGACGGTGTTTTACCTACTGAATTCCGAGTAAAAATTAATGGAAATGACACATATTTTAAAATCTTCTATTATGGAAAAAGAATTTCTGTTTTAAATAATGTCTTCTTTCTAACCATTATAACGTGTAAGGGTACTTTAGCGTTAATTTTAAAGAAATATGTAAACGTCAGTGGAGTTAGCGACTATTAAACTCCTCAGATCTCAAAGAATATTAGCCATTCTTCATGAAATCACATTTGTTTATCTGAAGACAGACTCAACAAATGCACTCTGACAGACTGATGAAACGGCCTATTTTTTGCCAAAAAATGTAGAACATTACAAATAGTAGTAAGGGCTATAGCGCCCTTCGTAGACGATAAAAAAAATTTGTGAATAGAGGTTTTAACGTTTTAGCATGATAAATGAAGTTAAAAAGTCTCTCTCTACAAAAAATGGTGGTAATATATAATTTAATTGAATTTTACTGAAATATACAGGTGGTTAACAAAATAATGGAAACACTTAGGAAAACCATGAAATTCTTTATTAATATGGTATAGGATCATCTATGGAATTTAATACCACCTGGATTCACTAAGGAAGTGAATTATGCAAGTCATGAATAGTGGTTAAGGGAATATTATACCATTCTTTAAGGATAAATCGTCAATATTCCTGTAGATATGCTGTTGCTGGATATTGATTCCTGACTCTGTACCCTAAAACAGACCACAGAAGTTCGATGATATTGAGGTTTAGGGACTGTGCGGGTCAGATAAGGTGTTTGGCTTGGTCTTTATGTTCCTCAAACCATGACTTGACACGTCTAGCTGTATGGATCGGAGCATTATCATCATGGAGAACGACATCTCCTGCAGTAAAGAATTTTTGCACCAAACGATGGATCTGATTGGCTAAAAGTTCGACATAGTCCTTCCCAGTCAATCTCCCTTTCGGGGTTACAATAGATCCCTTTTGAAAACCATGAGATGGCCGCCGAAACCCTAAGAAATTCCTCTCCATGTTTGACAGCTGGCATGAGACAAGCATGATAATACGCTTGTGTAGGTGTTCTTCAGACATACACACGTCCTGTTGTAGGGAACAAAGTGAACAATCATTCGTCTAACCAAATGTCATATTTCAACGTATCAGTCGACCAGGATTTGTGCTCGTGGCACCACTGTAGAGGACGGTTTGTTTTCACATCTGTTACAAGTGGCTTCGTAATTACTACTCTGTGGTAAATGTTTTGTTTTTGAAGTTTTCTCTTACCTGTAATGACTGGTACTGGAGCCTGCAGATTCAGATGGAGCTTTACGGTCACTTTGGCTGCAGTTGTCTTCATTTTTGATGTCACAATCCGCTTCAACAACCGTCAGTCTCTTTCACTTAGCTTTCCCTTTCGTCCACTATTCTGTTTCACAGAGGATGTCTTTCTGTGAACTCTGTATGACATCATGACTTCCGATATCATAGCTCGGTAAACACCCAAACCCATGGTGGCTGTTGTAACAGATTGTGACACTGTCTCCATTACTACACGAAATTTGTAATTATATAAGTATGTGATGCCCGTTCCTACCCCTCAACATGAACATGTCATCTATCGGCGAAATGTTGAACTCAGCGGTCTCATAAACTCTAGGATAAGAGGCCATAAAGTTCGTGTAATGTGCGGTTCTGACGTTATAGAAAGCATAAATGCCAGAGTGGTTCGAGGGCTCTCCAGAATTTTGACACTATAGTGACATGTGGAATCCCATAAACTTTGAACACTTACGAGCACTTCAAACGCCTGAGAAAGCTTTTGAATTCGCCGACCGTATAAAAGAAGACGCAGCTCTCCTGGTCACCGGCCTTATAGGCCGTGTTGTCGTTGAACCCGAAGCCGTCCTGACATATCTAACTGTAAATTCTAACTCGCTGTATATACTTTCTTTTTGTAGTTGTAGTATGTTTAACGTATCGTAGTAAAGTAATTGAAGCGAAAGGCTTGGCTTATTATTGACTACGATACAAGATACTCCAATTAAACGCGCTTCAACAATTTGCCCTTCTGCACGGTCTATAAGGTTTCACATCTTACGCTATCTCCCAAACAGCCTGAAGCCCATAGTTTCATTACTGCTACTTTAGAGTAGATTAATGTATACACTATATTCTATAAAAAATATTGGTCCATAAACTTGTTTTTTAAGGATTGCGAAGCACTTTCATAAACACCACTAATATTGATGTGTTTCCATTATTTTGATAACCACCTGTATATATATATATATATATATATATATATATATATATATATATATACATATATATATATATACATATATATATATATATACATACATATATATATATATATATATATATATATATATATATATACATATATATATATATATACATATATATATATATACATACATATATATATATATATATATATATATATATATATATATATATATATATATATATATATATATATATATATATATGTATGTAATAACAGCCACTATAGATACCGTTGAGCTTCAGTGTAGTCAGAACACTGGGAAAGCACGCATGTTGCAGAGTCATAGGCATAGTGACAAGGCGTAACAACATAGTCATAAAACTGATTTTGTTCCTGGAACATTCACTGTGTGCCGCTACATTTTCTTGTCGTAGAATAACACTTTTTTAGGGTATAGTAACACAATAAAACAGTCCCGGACCCACCAGAGCAACACAAAAAAGCGCAGAAAGGTCGCAGCGCGCTAAAACCACGTTACACGGACAGTTGCTGAAAAAAAAGCTGCGGAAAAACACTTGCTCGCTTCGAAACGCCATAGCGCCAAACATTTTAATTGGTGAGATCAGCTGACCCCACGCGTCAGAACGGGTGACCTCTTGGAATATCATGGAAAGTTCGAGACGGATTACGTCATCTTGTTTTTGAAAACAACTTACTCATTATACGGGCATAGGGGATAATTTAGTTGGTTAGTTCGGTTATCTTTAGGTCAGAATTTGGAATAAGGGGCGATACTTTATTGAAACAACACGGTGAAAATTTGGAATAGGGGTTTAACTAATGAAAGTGGAATGATATTATCTCATATCTATATCTATCTATCTATACACAGTGCGTCAAATAAGTTTTAAGACTCGTCTCAGAGCGCAGGTTGTAATGGTGCTGTGAGTGTAAATGTGCATGTGTCATAACGTCCATCGTCTGCTGGTACACTGTCAACAAGTTGAGCGCATTTCGTTAAGTAGTTGAGAGAAGGCGAACATTTATTGCAGAAGTGAATTTTTTTCATGTTGATTTTTTAAGATGGAGCAAAGAGCTGTAATTAAATTTAGCGCAAAACTTGGTAAAAGTGCTTCGGAAACATACAAACTCATGAAACAATTTTACGGTGACTGCTATTTAAGCAGATCAAATGTTTTTGTGTGGCCCAAACGTTTTTTTGGACGGAAGAGATACGGTAGAAGATGATCAGCGTAGTGGAAGACCAATTTCATCTATGACACCTAAAGTTATTGAGAAAGTATGAAATTTCGTAACAAACGATCGCTGTGCATGACTGAGAATGATGGAAGACTCTTCAAAAATCAACAAAGAAACAATTCGAACCATCCTGCATGAAGATTTGGGCAAAACAAAAGTGTGTGCTAAATTTGTTCCACACACTTTAACCCCTGAAAAAAAAGCAATGAGAAGTGCACATTGCAGAGACATCGTTTCAGCCGCTGAAAACGATCCAAACTTCTTGAAGTCAATTGTTACAGGTGATGAAACCTGGTGTTTCCAATATGATCCTGAAACAAAGCGAAAAAGTGCGGAAAGGAAGTCACCAAATTCAACGGAAACCAAAAAAGCAAGAAAAGTTCCATCCAAAATCAAAACAATGTCATTACATTCTTCGATATTAAAAGGTATTATCCACAAAGAATTTGTTCCAACTGGACAAACAATTACAGGTCAATACTACTTAGCTGTTTTAAAGCGTTTGATGACCAGAATTCGTCGCATTCGTCCAGACTACACAAGGATTGAAAGGAGTTGGTGTTTGTTACACGACAATGCATCCAGTCACACCTCCCTTATTGTTCGTCGACTTTTGGCAAAAAATAATGTCTGCGTGTTGAACCATCCACCGTATTCACCTGATTTACCACCCTGTGACTACTACTTATTCCCAAAACTTAAAATGAAGTTAAAAGTGTGTTATTTTGAGGATATTTCGACCATACAAGAAGCATCGACATGTGCTTTGGAGGCCATTCCACAAAATGATTTACAACAGGCGTTTGATTCATTAATAAATCGCTGTAAAAAGTGCATTGAAGCCACAGGGTCTTATTTTGAATAAAAAACCAAAACAGGTATTAATTTCTTGTTTCCATTTCTTTTTACAGACCCAGTCTTAAAACTTATTTGACGCACTGTATATATATATATATATATATATATATATATATATATATATATATATATATATATATATATATATATATATATATATATATATATATATAATGAATATCATAGTATTCTGTTTTCAGGTATATTTATCACTGACTAAAAATTATTTCACTATGCTCTGTGAAATGATTTTGCTAACATTTGCCATTTTGTAAACCACTCACCAGAAATAAGGAAATTCATCTCATGTCATTTAGTTTTCAACCACTGAACGTATGTGGGAATATAAATTATGAGGGATTTTGTGGGCTTTAAAAATATTCCTAATTTCAGTGTTTTCCATTTAAAGTTGATATTTGGGAGGAACTGATCAATATAAATCCTCTTGAAAATATATACTGTCAACATTCATGTATTAGGAATCTATCATAATATCTTTGCACTGAGTAACTAATAACTCATAAAGTAATAAATTTGACAGATAAATGCACCTCGTCCCCGACATTTAATCGATAGAAAAACTTGCAAATAGATATCTTTTTCAATCCTCTAGATTTCGAAAACGCGTCTATTTACATTGAAAAACATTTTTTATCTTGGAAATTGAAGAATAACCGTTGAAAATGGCTAAGAACATAGACGGTGCTTTATCATTAATAGATCAAACAAAAGTTGTAAAAACTGTCGTGTAAAAACTATCTGGTGGAGCAAATCACACTCTTAAGAGATTTAGAAATTTCAAAAAATTAAATCAAAGGAAAAGAAGTGATTAAATTTTGTTTCATAAAAAAACACTCTCTGAACAAACACATATTAGAGGTATCTAATCAAACATGGAAAAATGGATTATTAAACTATGTTTGAATTTTAATGTCAGATAGCATAAAAATGCGAATCGAGCTGTAATGAAATGAACGAAATTAATTAAATTTCTTCAAAAAATAGCTGGATTCTGCTCTGCAAATTTATTCAGGAGGGAGCCTTACTAAAATTGTATTCACATGCATATTAAATTTCGTTTCCGAGAAAAACATTAAAAATACCGAACATTATAGTTAAATTTCAAAAATCCGGTTGGATATGACATACGATATTTACTGTTACCTATAAGAGAAAATATATATAAGAGATATAAATGTGAATTCATAGAAAAATTATCATTTAAAAAATTCCTTGAAAGACCTGGAAGACCTTGGAAGATTCCTGGAAGACCTTGAAAAAAATAAGGAGAAATTTCAAGGGACGAAAGGTCAACATTTACATCAGATACTACTGCACATCAGTTTCATTGTGTATAAAATAATTGTTTGCAGAACATTCACGTCATATACGAAAGTTTTTTTCTTCGTCTGGGAAGGTAAATACTAAGTAATAAGTTAGCGAACACAGTATTCGATAACTTGTCAAGGACGTCATAAAGATCAATAATTCTTTAGAGTATTAAGAAATATACTTTTTATATTTAGAGATAAAAAAGTTAAATCTGAGTAACCGTTCTTATATTGGAAGACGGTTATATTGAATAAAAGACTTTTAATGGATTAAGTCATATGATTTTAGTACAATCATTGAAAGACAAACAAATCGATGTAACCATTGTTTCAAAATTGTTAAAAAGCTCCTATACACAAATATAATTTTATCATATTGTATGAATGGTAACCATTTAGTTATAAATTTGAGTGGTATAAAATAAAATTACTACTTAAATCTTCAAGGCAAACTTAATTTTTTATATTACATTTCAAAATGTATTAGAAAATGAATAAAGCTTCGTGTTCGTCTCGAAGAATTTATGAAGATATATTTCAATAGTTAAACCGTACCACGGATTTTATTTCATATAATTTAAATGTTTTGCTAGCTATTTAATTGCGTAGATTATTAGTATATAAATAAATAAATATATGATTTTTGACAGAGAATGCCAGAGCTTTGTATCTGGTCTTTCCTGATCCATGGAAAGACCATATATAAAGTCATAGCTCTGTAGGGTAAGTATATAGATTTAGATTTTTGCGGTAGCTGAAGAGAAAGAAATTGGCTGGTTTGGTTTAGTTTGGGTCACTACGGTCAACTTTTTGCTACACGAGGACTAATTAGACCGGAACCTACAGTTTAAAGCCGATTCCGAACGGCTACAAACACCCATGCCAACAGTGGGACTGGAACCCACAGGGTCTGAACCGAATGCCAGCGCCCTAGTCATTCGGCCATCACCTCGCGAAAGGAATTGGCATTTATTGTCTTGCTCAGTATTTTAATTATTAAAATAGCGAAAGTTTCACTCATAACAGAAAAAACCCACTTTAATTATAATATTCCAAAATGCATGTGCATGCATTCATATTGTACAGTCAAACGCTCATAGATTTATGCTACTGAAAGAGTATCGATAAAAAGAATGTATGAAAACGACAATAATTAGGATAAGCCATCAAACTTTATCACAACCCACAACACGAAAATAAGAAATGTTTTAGCGTGTAGTAAATACTTTTTAACATTCTTTTAAAATTCTAATGCAGCAGGAGCTTGTCTTTTTGATATCCTCCCATTACGCATTTGTTGGCTTTTTTATAAAGGGGGGCCTTATATAAGTGAACCGACATTACTTCCAGTGAGGGAGCAGTATCAAATTGCCATGCGTTAGTCAAGACCTGCAACCAAGCCTGCTCCGTGGAAGCTCGTGGCACTAATCACCATGTGAGGTGGGTGGCCGCTCTTTTCAAAAGTAGAATGTTAGAAAGAAATGCAGGATGGTCATAAAAAAGCTTTGCCGATATATGGACCTCTAACGGCTGTTCCGTTTAACCGATGAAGATGAGATTTCCGATATAGTTATTCAGAGGATTGAGCTCGGTATTCCGCCAACGGCAACGAAGTGGATCTCACGGTTACGGTTATGGGAATAGAAACTCGAAATTTTAGAATGGCAACGCCCACTTTTTCCTATCCCCAAAAGCTCAGCGCATGCGAAAACTCGATAAAAAGAATCGTTGGAACAATACGTGTATCACAAATAACGAACGCGTTATGCACTCACAAAAAGCAGCTCTGCGAACGACCTGTGATGGCACCCATGTAGAAAATGTGTAATCCAAGTAAAAGTTTTGTTTTGTTACGTCTCTGTGTTACGTCAGTGATTGGTGTCTTGCCTCTGTCACGTGCTACTCTCCTCCGTGTGCTCCGATCGTGTTTTTATTGGCCGTTCGCAAAGCTGTTTTTGTGCGTGCATAACGTGTCCGTTTTTTGTGATACACGTACCGTTCCAACGCTCGTGAGGGTTTCCCATGCACTGAGCATTTTGCGATGGGAAAAAAGGGGGCGTTGCCATTTGAAAATTTCGAGTTTCTGTACCTATAACCGTAACCGTGAGCGCCACTTGGTTGCCGTTAACAGAATCCCAAGCTCATACCTCTGAATAACTGTATCTGAAATATCATCTTGATCGAATAAACGGAACAGCCGCTAGAGGTCCAGATATCGGCAAAGTTCTTTTATGACCACCCTGTAATTAAAAGATTAAAAAGATATTTTGTAATGAGCTATATGTATGTCATCGTTTAATAGTTTTATGCATTGAATAATGTGGCAAGAGGTAGCCTTGTGGTAGTGCGTCGGTCGTGGAACTGGGGTTTCTCCGTTCTTTTGGTTCTTTTGGCAAACTTTTGGTTTTTATTACATTTTTTGACGAATTTCGCAATTATTTTGA
Source organism: Dolomedes plantarius (assembly GCA_907164885.2). Taxonomy (NCBI): domain Eukaryota; kingdom Metazoa; phylum Arthropoda; class Arachnida; order Araneae; family Dolomedidae; genus Dolomedes; species Dolomedes plantarius. Next base: position 88,723,296 of record OU015491.1, on the reverse strand, counting down.
AATTGAATACACTTGTAGTACAAAAAAGTAGCAAAATATGGAATTTAAACATTCCTTTTAGTCAGGAGACCTGCTAAACTGATTATATAATACGTTTTACTTCATAAAAATAGTACACATAAAGGCACTTAAAACGAGGCACTTAAAAGACACTCTGACATCAGAGTGGAACGAAAAAAATTTTTTTTCTGAATTTCAATATGCTCTAGTTTCCAAAAGTTGTCTTTTAAAATTAAAATTAAGAATATAAAATCTTTTTGCTCCACTAAAATATTTTCAAGTGCCGCGAAGGGGTTTCAAAATGGATATTTTTATCAAAAAGTGATTATTTTTGTATTTTTTGTTAATTTCTTTTATAGTATATAAAAATAATGTATATTTTCTGTAAATAAAATATTCAAAATATGATATTTTGACAGAAAACTTGCATATTTTAAGTATTTCTAATTTTTAGATGCCATAACAGAACAACTGATTTTGTGGAATTTCGCGATTTTCATCATATTAATTTTACAGTAGCATATTCTTATAATACACATTGGAATGAAAGAAAAACTATTTTTAATTGACGGACCTTAGTTAAAATAAACAAATCACACTTATTTTGAAATATATTAATGTAATGTCTATAAAGACCAAACGTTATTTTGAAAAAAATATTCATGTTTTTCAAAAGTCCATAGTAATCACACATGGTTTCCATTACTTAGGAAGGATTGTTAAATTAGTTACCGGGTCATCCTTGTCCGTTCATGGTACTTCTGCAAGAGATGCATTGATAAAAACAAAAATACATTCTCAAAAGATAATGCCAAAATTTGAAACAATAAAGCATTTCAATGTGTCAGTGAAATAAGTAATGGAAACCTTGTGTGATTACTATGGACTTTTGAAAAGCATGAATATTTTTTTTCAAAATAACGTTTTGCCTTTATAGACATTACATTAATATTTTTCTAAATAAGTGTGATTTGTTTATTTTAACTAAGGTCCGTCAATTAAAAATTGTTTTTCTTTTATTCCAATGTGTATTATAAGAATATGCTACTGTAAAATTAATATGATGAAAATCGCGAAATTCCACAAAATCAGTTGTTCTGTTATGGCATCTAAAAATAAGAAATACTTAAAATATGCAAGTTTTCTGTCAAAATATCATATTTTGAATATTTTATTTACAGAAAATATACATTATTTTAATATACTATAAGAGAAATTAACAAAAAATACAAAAATAATCACTTTTTCATAAAAATATCCATTTTGAAACCCCTTTGCGGCACTTGCAAATATTTTAGTAGAGCAAAAAGATTTTATATTCTTAATTTTAATTTTAAAAGACAACTTTGGAGAACAAGAGCATATTGAAATTCAGAATTTTTTTTTTTTCGTTCCACCGTGATGTCCGAGTGTCTTTTAAGTGCCTTTATGTGTACTATTTTTATGAAGTAAAATGTATTATATAATCAGTTTAGCAGGTCTCCTGACTAAAAGGAATGTTTAAATTACATATTTTGCTACTTTTTTGTACTACAAGTGTATTCAATTTCAAAATAATTGTGAATTTCGTCAAAAAATGTAATAAAAACCAAAAGTTTGCCCTTCTTGCGCGAACTGAAAACATGCACCAATTACGCTAATATTTAATTTCCGTCTTTATTTTGTTAAAAGGCAACTTTTGAAAACTAGAGCATATTGAAATTTAAAAAAAAGTTTTTTTCGTTTCACCCTACTATGCAGTGCCCCCATTGAAACCAGCCAACGATTCTCGAAGATTATGTGCGAATGTCTTCATGGAAATGTGCCCGACATTGGGAAAAAATAATAATTATGGTTTACTGTTTGCACAAGGTATTTAAAAAATGAATAACAGTACCGATTAATTTTAATTTATAGAAGTATTTAAAGTTTGGCATATTAAAAGGGAATGCATCACAAAATGATTTATACACTTCTACGTCTTTCAGAGCCTAGTTACTTTTATGCTTTAAAATCAGTTTCATATTTCATGTTTCTGAAATCGAATTCTTTTGTGCATAATGGAATTAATCTTTCTTTCAGAGTTATTTAATTTATGAATGATAGCATGGTACTTTTTTAATGTGAAAAACCCATACAATTTTTTTAAAACCAACAATTCCATTGCAATTAAAATAAGTCACATTTTGAAATTTAACTCCATTATGTAATGTCTGTACATAAATTACGTAATGTCTTACAGCTATATACATTTAATGACCAATCAATGAACATAATTTTGCATATAAATATATGATGACTGAAAATGGTTATATTTATGCATATGAATAAATTTCTACGAAAAATGTTATTTATACATTTAATGATTATAATTATACATCCCTGAGGCCAGGAATGTAAGAGAAGAATTTATAATTGCTTAAGAGTTTTAATATTTTTGAAAGACCTTTATAATTTAATTCATATAATTTATTAACCGATGAACTCTTTTAGCAAAATGCTGCGTAATTTGAACCATTTGAAGACATTATGTAAAATATATAGCCAAATACTTAAATAATTTAAAATATTTTAATCTTTTTAAATTTTAATACTAGATATTTATGCTATAATATTTAATGTAACTTGCTAATTGTGATATAGCAGTTACTGAATAAATAATCGTTTAAATCTTTAGTTTTCTGTAATGATTGAGGGCTTATAGAATCAATTTCTTAAAATTAGACAATAATTTTCATATTATTAAATTTTCCCGCCAATTTTAAATTCCTTTCAAATTACCTCTTATTATTTTAAATTACCTCTTTAAATAATAAAATTCGTCATTATCATATCACAATATCTTCTGGAATATATAATTAACATGAATGACATAATATTTTTTGTTATGTTTTTAATTTACACGTAAGTTTTAAATGTGTGTCTCAATTAATGTCTATAGTTCACTGGCAGATATAACTTGTCAGATACTTATTTATAACATAGAAATCAGTGGCAACTTTTCCAAAAGATTAATAAAGCAGTAATTTGGAATAAATATATTGTAAGATTTCTCTTTGTTTCTAGAATTAATTGGAGACCTTATCTGAATTATGGTCCAACTCCACTTTTTAAAAAAATGGAGTTAGCTCACTTTCATGTTCATAAGTCATTTCTATCTTATTTTTAAACTGATACATCTCCAGCTTACTTCAGCTTCCAACAGAATGCATTACAAATCAGACTTCAGCAGTCTTCTCTCCCCGCTCTTTAGACTTTTAAGGCTCTGTATCTCAAAATGAACAATAATGGAGTTGGAACACTATTCAAACAAGGGCTTCAATTATGATCAGCAATTTTATCTTTTCTGAAAATTTGAAAAAGTGCTTCGGTAAAAGTCACGTTACAGTTTGCCGGAGCCAAAACAAAGGCACACATATCATCTAGTCTTCAGTTAAGGCTGCTATGTACTAACCTTATTGGATTCGCTCATCTCAATGTTAACTTATGGAGAAAATTTGTCTACTATTTACAGCTACATAAATGTTGATAATCCAAAAATAAAATGGTATTTTTCAGATAGCCTGAACTTTTCTGCACCTTCCAACAGGATTCATTTTATAAATTTTGTTCACCAAAGGAAATGATGAGAGTTTAAACACATTATACCAGATTTTCTTCTCAGTATCATTTAAGGGGACAGTGGACCTTCAAACGTAACGTTTTGTGTTTTGAATGGATTTGCTTGAAATTTGAATATATGATTAGTACCATAGATATGTAAAAGTGGTTCAAATTTAATGATGAAATATTAATAATTTATGAATTATAAATTATTAATTATATCAAAAATTGACCTTATTAAAAATGTTCCATGCGCATTTCTTTTGCACATAATATGGTAATTTCTATTTACAGGATACCTTATAAAACTAACAATGAAACTTTTTGCTTATTTTAAGTATTTATTAAAAATATAAAGAGAAAAAAATAATAATAGTGAAAACACCCTTTTTATTACGCAAAATACCTATAAATCATCTTTTCAAGTACAATATTTAGAAATTCTGAGCTACGAAGCATAATTCTTTTCACTAAGATTTATTTGATATAAAGTTAAGTATATAAAACTTAAATTTCAAAGCAATACGATAATTAGAAATGCGCCTGGAGCTGTTTGAATATTCGTATGACATGAAAATTTTCATTTTGAGAAAAACGCATTTAAAGTTATTGCTATTAATAACCACATAATATCTAAATTAAATACAAATGCCTATACCTAGGAAAGTAATCACAAAAATTAAAAATTCTTTTTGCAACACATTCCTACTCGTCCGTAGTATCACAATTCAATAAAATAAAATAATAAAATTTTGGACAAATTTCACAATTTTGAAAGTCTATTGTCCCCTTAAATTACAAAATATTATTAGCATTTTTTTAAAAAATGAAAAACGCCCGATGTTTGAAATTCTTTTTTCTATAACGGAGTACAATTTTAAAAAAATCTTTAAATCCAAATCGGCAATCCTTGGACAAACTTTCTTTATAGGTTAACATCGAGGGGAGCGAATCCAATAGTATTAGTACACAGCAGCCTTAAATGTTATATGTTTCAGGTCATAGAAAGTAACATCTCACGATGAATAAATAAAACAAGTATTATTTTTTAAATGCATACATGTACACATACCCACACACTAATCTTTTGATACGTTTCCGAGAATATTTATGGTATGAATATTAACATATTACTTGCTTTCCGTTAATAGGTACTTTGGCGCCTTAAAAGGCCTTAATAGGGTATTTATGAAGCGTAAATAATAAATTGTCCACGCACCATTAGTATTAAGTAAGCATCGCTTGCGGAAATGCCCTTCATTAAGCACAGGGGAACAAAAAGGGCCTTTGTTTTCTTTGCATTTAGACTGAAGGGAATACAGAGGACTCTACAAAAAAAGTGTCTTTGTTTTGTTGAAAACGTATAATGAAATTCTTCTTTACAGTTTCGTTATTTGTTTTCACTCTGAGAATGTGAATGATTTGTTCATATAATCATGTTTCATCAGGGGAATATAAAAGAAATGTCTGCTAAAATATTTACATGCATAAAGAATAATTAATTAGGCCGATGGCAATCGTTAAAATCTCCAGAAAATAATTATAAAAAAAATATGAGATTTATTTTTCGCATTGGAATTTTTTTTTTTAGTTTTATTGTCAGAAAATAAGTCTTGATTTTGTGTTTGAAGATATTGCGAATTAGTTGTCAATGGTGTAAATTTTATTTCTGCTAAGGATATAAAATGATTAAAAAAGGAAAAAGACGGTATATAATAAAAGTAGAAAATTAATAAATCATTTAAATGTGGTGTTATTCCTAGGCGTATTACATAAACGAATTCTTTATTGGGCTTTTATATGCGCTTTAAGTACGGTTTCACGTAGTTTTATCTGTCTTTGAGATTTATAATTAAAAACTTATTTTTTATAAACAGGTGCTACATAGAGATTTAAAAATATTACAGCAGATTTAGTGTGCTATCCTATTAATTTGTAAACATCCCATAAATCTCTGAATTTTTGTGTTTTGGACTGGATAGTAATTTTCCCATATTATAGACCTGTACATGAGAATCGTTGGCAAAACACTGAAGACATTAATAATATATTATAAGGAAAGCTTAATTTCATCAAGTGGAGATTTGAGGATTGATATTTTGGTTAACCTTCCATACGCAATATGTAAAATTCTTTCCTTCACTCAAGCCAGTATGCATCACATTAAGCTATTCTAACTGAAAGGCCCAATTCTCTCACAAATAAATAAATAAATAAATAAATGATATTATATATATATATATATATATATATATATATATATATATATATATATATATATATATATATATATATATATAAATAAATATATAAACATATATATATATACATATATCGGGTGTTCCAAAAATGACCGACGATTTGAAAAATCAATTAAAGAAAAACGGAAGGTGATAGAAATGTACGGTTTTCTGCATTCTGCTTAGGCAACCAGGGAATTTATTTTCAAAATTAGTTACAAATTTCGCCAACAGATGGCGCTGCTAACTAGTAAAAACTATAAAACAATGTTTTCAAAGGAAGAAGCATACGCAAAGTGGCATGAAATGGCCTCCCTAATCGCTAGATTTGACGCCTTGTGATTTTTTTCTGTGGGGGTACTTAAGAGACCAGGTGTATCGTCACAATCCACAAACTATAGATGAACTGGAACAATACATCTCTGCTGCTTGTCAGAACATTCAAACTGAAATGTTTGCACGGGTGTCTACGAAATTTGTCCCCAGACTGCGCCATGTTGTTGCTGCAAACGGTGGTTATTATGAAAACACATCGTTTTACAGTTTTCGCAGTAAGCAGCGCCATCTGTTGACCTACTTTGTAACTAATTTTGAAAATTTGTGAGAAAAAATTCCCTGGTTACCAAAGAAGAATGCAGCAAACCGTACATTTCTATCACCTTTCGTTTTTATTTAATAGATTTTTCAAATCGTCGGTCATTTTTGCGACACCCGGTATATACACTCATGGACAAAAAAATTAGCTCACCAAGAAATAATTGCGGTATCGTAACGAAACTTGCAATGAAGGTACATGTCGGGGAGATATGCAAACGATTAGAAATGCAGCGTGATTGCGTATTACTTATAGCCGGTAGAGGGCGTTGAACATCGTACTCTGTGGAGTATCAAACAGGTAACAAAAGCTTGTTTGAGTGTGCTGAATCATTTACAAAGGAAGAGATGAGATAGACATGCCATTACGCCGTGTTCGAAGACAATATAAGCAGTTGTCGCAGTTTGAGAGGGAGAGAATCGTCGGGATGATGGAAGCTGGGTGGTCAGCTAGGCGAGTAGCTCATCAATTAGGCCGCTCTGATTGTGTTGTGAGGAGGTGTTGGGACCAGTGGACCCTAGAGATGTCATGTACACGAAGACCAGGTTCAGGACGCCCTCAACAGACCAGTCGTCGAGAAGACCGCCACATCGTAAGAAATGCACGCGTACAGCCAACTGCTTCATCGTCCGCCATCCAGGCACAGGTAGCACCTTCACTAGGGGCCTCTGTGTCTTCTCGAACCATACGAAGGCGCCTGGCTGAAGGACAGTTGGTATCGCGGCGCCCATTACGTGTGCTGCCCTTGACGCCCACCCATCAACGCCTCCGTTTGGAGTTTTGCCGCGCACGAGGAAACTGGACTGCAGCGGAATGGAACCAGGTCGTCTTTGGCGACGAATCCAGATTCAATCTCGGCAGTGATGACAATCATGTTCGTGTGTGGAGAGCCCGTGGTGAACGCTTCAATCCTGCCTTTGCTGTACAGCGACACATCGCTCCCACAGCTGGTGTGATGGTATGGGGTGCCATTGCCTACAATACACGGTCACCCCTAGTATTGTTCCGTGGCATCATGACAGCCCAGCGGTATGTTCATGAAATCCTGCAACTACATGTGTTGCCACTCATGAAACGGCTCCCAGGAGCCATTTTTCAACAAGACAATGCTCGGCCTCATACGGCAAGGGTGTCATAAGACTGTCTCCGCACTGTTACTACCCTTCCTTGGCCTGCCCGATCCCCAGATTTGTCTCCAATCGAGCATATCTGGGATCATTTGGGACGACGAGTTGGGCATCCCACGAGTTTGAATGAACTAGAGGCAAGGTTACAGCAAATATGGAACGAAATGTCTCAAGACATCATACAGAACTTGTATGACTCAATGCCCGATCGTATCGCATCGTGCATTCGCGCTCGAGGGGGTCCAACGGAGTATTAACTCCTCCGTTCTTTTGCCTTTTTCTCTGAAATAAATTATCCTTTTTCTTTGATTTTCTTATCATTTCCTTATATCAATGTAGTCATTGCGTATGTAAAATTTCGTTTCATTTTGACGACTCCTTCTTGGTGCGCTAATTTTTTTGTCCATGAGTGTGTATATATAGATATGAAACGAAATACGGTTACTTGAACGTACGAATAACTTTAACTTTGTAGAGTACACGAAACACGACAAATGCTGACGTAGCCAGAGTTGTAATTACTTCTAGTAGACCGGTACAGGAGATGGATTCACACATAAACACATCAGGAAAGAACAGGAACACGATGAACACTTGAAATATTTTATTCCATGGAACCAAACTTCAAGACATCAGAGAAGATGCACTGTTATACAGAGGCTGTTCGCACACTTTTTAGACGATTTTCGTAAGCGGTAATAAAAAAACGTTTACTGCAAAAGAAATAATTGCAATTGTACTATTTTTTTAAAAGTCAAAATTATCGTCTACGGCTTGAAAGTTTTGTTTTCATTCAAAATGGCGTTTTTAACAAAGCAGTGGTTCGAAGGCTACATTTATGCTCTTTCCGAAGAGAAATATGCATACTCCTTTATCCAAAAACCATGCGAGAGTCATGGTTTTGTGATATCTAAAGCGTCGATAGGTAATATCGTCTACAAGAAAGGAAAAAAACCGTCAAATTGGAGCCTCAAGTGGGACAAAAATTCCAAACAAGTATCTAAGGAAAAAACGGACACCTTCGACTATTGCAAAGGTACGTTGTTTAATGATAAAAGAAAATCCCCCTAGTCAAAGGACAGTTGCAAAATCATTAAAATTCTCGGTGTCCACCGTAAACAAAATGATAAACGTTGATTTAAATCTTAAGAAAGCGAAAAAACGCAACGTGCATCGTCTTCTTCCAAATCATATCGCTGAACGCAGGACACGCTGCAAAATTCTATATGAGAAACACTTATCCAAAGAAAAATTGAAAACAATTGTCACAATAGATGAATCATGGGTGTATTTAAATGATTGCAACAAAAACAGAGCCATTTAGTATCATAAAAGGGGAGAAAAAAATTTAAGTACATGGTTCAAAGATTCGAAAGAAAGTTTTTCTAAGGGATTCATGATTGTTGCTGGTTTTTCTTATAATGGCAAGTTAAAAATAAAGAGAGTGGAAAAAAATGTCAAGATTAACTCCAAGTACTATCAGGAACATATTTTATCGCCAATTTTTCTGAATGAAATACCATCGCTTTACCCACAGTGCCATCAATCTGTGAGACTCCATCAGGACAAAGCTAGCAGTCACACATCAAAATCCACTGTAAATTTACTAAAAGAAATAGAACAAAAAACTGGTATCAAGGCCATACCCTTCACTGATATCCCTACTAAATATCCCGATGTATCACCTATGGATTTTTGTGCTTTCGGACTTTCAAAATCTGCATTATCCAAACGTCGTCCCAAAACCCTTACAGGACTCTGGAAAGCTGTTCAGGAGGAATGGGATAGAATACCTCTTCTGACACTTCAAAAGGCATTATTATCCTGGAAATTGCTGTGTCGAAAGATAGTTCAGAATAAGGGATGTTAAATAGAACATTTAAAACACAAGAATTTTATGTAATTTAGTTTTGTGAATACAATATACATCGTCTAAAATATGTGTGAACAGTCTCTGTACATAGTTGAATGACTTGGCACACGCTGACGACATGATGTTTGACAATAACGTCAACGGACAGCTCATAGCTGCCCAGGCTGGATTATCGAATATGATTACATTCTAATATATTTTGGATCAATACGCCTCCAGCGAGCAAAGACGTACTGAAACAGCGCCAAGTAAGAAGAGAGAACGACGCAGATCTGTTGAACTTTAGTAGTAGAGTTCCTGGACCTGCTGGTTTTAACTCCTGTCGCAAGATATTTTGTCATCAATGTATATGTGCTCAGTAAAAATTTAAAGTCGTTACGATAGTAAAAGTTTAAGGATATGGATCTTAATGAGTAAGTTAAAATTTTAAGGCCTTCAAGAGTTGAAGGGTAAAAGAAAAAATTAAAGTTAAAGATAACTCAAATAGATAGCTGATAATAATTAAGGTAAAGTTAAGTTTAAAATAAAAATTTTAGAATTAAGTTAAAGAGAAGAATAATAATCAGATATAGGTAAGTAAGAGAGCGCGAAATCGCCCTGTCTCGCCTTTTATGCTGAGTAACTTCCGATTTTGCCGGTAGGCTTAGAATTCTTTTAATTGGTTGACCCCGATAACGTGGTATTTCCTCGAAGGGGGTCGAGATCACGGAAGTCTAAATATAACTTTCCGGCTTATGCGTTAAAGAGAATATTAGATAATTTCGATTTCGTTTTTGAAATAGGGCTGGGTTTTATTGAGGAAAAATTAAGATACGCGTTAGATATAGGACAATTAATATTAGTGGGGCGTTATTATTACACACACACACACACATATATATATATATATATATATATTCATTCTATTTTCTTTGGGAAATGTGTAACTACACTGCTGGCCACCCAAATTGCAACACCAAGAAAGACAAGAGATATGACAACAAAATTTATTTTGTAGATAACATGTTGACCAAGTATCAAATGATTAAATTTATAGACTTCTGTGAAGTGTGGTTCCTGCCAAAATCAGTAGCCAGAGTAGCCGCCATTGTTGGAGATCACCGCTGCCACACGCCTCGGCATTGATTCAAAGAGACTTTGGATGAGTTCTTGGGGTACAGCAGACCAAGCAGCTTCCACACGTAGCCAAAGTTGATCTGCTGTGGCAGCTGGGGATGGAATCTGGGTCAATCGTAGAGCAACCATGGACCACATGTCTTCTATCGGCGAAAGATCCGGAGAGCGAGGCGGCCAGGGAAGCAATTCAATCTAGCGATTGACGAAGAACCGTTGGACAATGTGTGCCACGTGTGGTCGCGCATTATCCTGTTGAAATATGGCTGTGGGCAAGCCCTGAAGGTAAGGAAGGACAACTGGCTCCAACACCTCGGAGATGTAGCGCTAGCTGTTTAAAGTACCGGCAATGCGTACTAGAGGTGTGCGAGAGTGATATCCAATACCGCCCCATACCATAATACCCGGTGCAGGACCAGTGTGACTCGTCAGTAAAGACAATTTCATTCCATTCTGCCGTCCACATCCTTCTGTCATCGCACCATTGGCGGCGGAGACGTCTCTGGTTCTGCGTCAAGGGTAGAAAAAGCAATGGACGTCTTGCGGAAAGACCACTCTGCTGTAAACGGCGTCGAATGGTACGCGCAGACACTGGATGATGCGTTGCAGACTGCATGTGCTGTGCTATGGTTCGTGATGTGACTGAGCGATCCGTCACTGCCATGCGCACAATTTGCCTGTCATCACGTGAAGTGGTGCGCTGAGGTGGATGCGATCGAACACGCCGGTCCGTCGTTCCCTCCTGCATCCAACGATCACATATCCGCATTACAGTTGTTTGGTTTCGTCCAACACGACTACCGATTTCCTTGAAAGATAATCCACAATCTCGGTAGGCTACTATCCTTCCTCTGTCGAACTCGGATACTTGATCAAAAGATGATCGCTGTTTTCGACGAGGCATAATTGATCGTTTTTTTGAAAAAACCACAAGAAAAACACAATTGCCGAACTTGAAATCGTCGAAATCTCCAAGCCTTAAATAGCGCTTTTAAGTGGCGCCACAGGCGCGCTTGATGTGTGTCTGCGCTGAAATTCTAATCATTTGCATATCTCACCTCCGCTAATTCATGTTGTAAATTTCATGTTATTTGCATGTTTTCTTCAGGGTGTTGCATTTACAGTGGCCAGCAGTGTATTCGGAAAAAATATTCACTTACTGATATCATTATTATGGCAGCGAATATAATGTAGAACCATCTTTCTTTTTTAAACTATTTTTTATTTTCAGTAAGTATATATTGCATTCTAATAAGTAATCATTTGTATCAATTACTCATTATACAGATTAACAGCTTAGATAACAATTTTTTGTTTTGTGTTCGGAAAAGCAGTCTAACTTTTAACAAAACGACACACCTAGCTTCTGACATCCGATTTAAAAGAAATACTTTCTTTAGAAGACTTAACAATCTTTGTACTTGTAATTTATAAAAGGGGCGGACGATCTACCGCATTTTCCCTTTCACAAACGAAAGGCGATGTATTCTCTAAAAAGTTATTTGACCAAAAAAAATCTTTCCTTTTTTCACGAAATTTAAACTAACTTGTACTTAATAAAATGTCTGTTGACCTATTTACTTTTTAATTTTTTAATCTGCAGTAGATTAAAAAATCTATTAAATTCCTAATATTTCATTACATAATAGGGATTATTTAGTATCCGTTACATCAGTGAACAATTTTACAATAACTAATTTGATTAATTAGAAGATTATATGCTTTAGAGTATAATCGTGAAAGAAAAGTATGTTTTATCTGCTCTTAGAAAACGAAGGGAAACTTTTTACATTTTTCCTTCCACAAGAAGTGAACTTACTTGCAAGCAAATATATTTGTTTTTTAAGCAAAGAATCGAAAGGAAATTGCAGAAAAATTCAACTAAGCCTAGTCTGAAACCAGAATTACTTTTTAAACGTCTATTTTCAACAAAATATTATAAAATGTTCAAATTGTGGGCAGAAAAGTTGAAGATCTGGGTTCGACTCCCTCCTCTAGCTGAGGACTTTCATAAAATAACTAGCTGAAAACCCGTACTTCGCTATGGAGTACATTCAAATTAAATACAACGGTCAATGTATGCAAATATATATATATAATTAATGCCAAATATATATATATATATATATATATATATATATATATATATATATATATATATATATATATATATATATATATATATTTATATACTAGCGGCTCGTCCCAACTTTGTCCGGGTTGAACAATTGCTTGTATGTTTTACATGTATAATTGTTTGTAAGTCCAACATACTTGTATGTTTGACCTTGGGATTTATTGATGGTGATGGCAAAAGAAATTTTTATTGGAAACTGTAACGCCAGGCACTGAATTTTGTCCGGGGCCTTCCGCATGCCGATTTTGATACGATTCGGCCCCATAGACTATCCGCTACAGAGTCCACGCACAAAAAACACGAAAAAAGCACCAAAAATGGCACAAAAAATTAATTAACTTTTTTCAAATTAAAAATCTAAAAATCCGGCTACGTAGGCACTGAATCATGTCCGGGGCCACCCGAGTGCCGATTTTGGTACGATTCCGCTCCATAGTCACGCTGTCAGCGACGACAGTCGCGGAAGCTGTCGAAATAAGAAACTTTTAGGGGCAAAATCAGTAAAACATCAATTAAATAAACTTCGGGACGAGTTTTTCAAAAAATAATACGCCTATGTTTTAATCTGAACAATCCACTATATCTATACAAAATTTGAGCTCAATTAAAGCAACACTTTTTAACTTATAAAGGAACAAACATAGGCCTATTCGAAATAATCAATAAATTTCACAGTTTGAATGAAACACACTGATTTTTGAATAAAGTTCAATAATTCTAGTTTGATTTACGCAAATTGCTTATAAAATTGTACATAAATTCAAAGACATAAAGTTTATAAGTTAAACAAAGTTCTGTAATATTATACCAATAAATTTCCAGTTGATAGCCAATAAATTGTAAATCTTTCTTTATCTTAAATGTTCAATAAAAAGTGTAGTTCCAAATGTAATTTTCTTCAATAAACCCTTAAACGTTGCTAGTTTCAAAAATATTTTTTGTATTTATCAATACCTCCTCCACTTGAATCTTTAAAATATTAAATCCTTTACTGATAATAAATGAAAATGTAGTTTGATGTGTTGCTATGGTTACTTGACTATGGTTGACAAAGGAAAAGTTGTAAAAGTGAATTATCAGCTCAACATTTAGGCCCCTAACTTTCTTTCTACTGATCAGATATACATAATATATAGCCTATGTCCATCTGGAATAATGTACCTTTCAAATAGTGAAAGAATTTTTCAAATAGGTGCAATGGTTATATAGATTACCCTCCACATACAAATCCGCTTCTCTCTCTTTATATATTAGTATATATATATATATTAGTATATATATATATATATATATATATATATATATATATATATATATATAAATATTTATAATAAACACAACGATGAATGTATGCAATTGATATAAAAAAAGGAAAAAAAATATATTTATAAAAAAATCGTAACGGATATTTTCATAGACAAAATAATGAAGAAGAAAATATTCAAATTAAATCTGATAGAACATACTAAAGAATATAGTACAGTTTGAGGAATATTTCTTTTACCGTATTTTAATATATTTTTTTATAATGTCCAATCGTCGGCCAAATTAGAAAGGAAAAACAATATTTCTTTTGTCTATTTCGTCGTTATGAATTTGACGCAAAATTAGTTTAAACTATCACAAAAAGAATAGAAACCACGTGATCAGCATTTAATAAATTAAATTTTAAAAATTAATCTTTAAAAATTCACCGAAAACCAGAAAATAGAGATAAAGATTCGAAAAATATTTCATTTTAAAATAATTTTTATGATCTTTCTTGTGATATAAATTTTATAACCCTCGGATTATTATTTAAAATGCAAACTTTAAAGAATGTTACAAAAACAGCTTAAAAATTGAATTAAAAAAACCTTAGAAGAATTTTGCTAGAATCTCTCTTAGTGTACCCTTACACTACAAGAAGAATTGCCATGCACAATTTCATCTCTTTAGGTCCAGCGGTTTGGTCTGTGCGTTATATGTCAGTCAGTCAGTCAGTCAGTCAGTCAATCAGTCAGTCAGTTACAGAAATTTTTTATAAACAGGGTGTTTCATATTGAGTAGGACATAAAGAAAGCATATATGTGAACTCTGTAATTACTTTATTTTGATAAATAAAATTTACAGTGAAACTATAGTTATCCAAATTTCTATAGATGTTTTATGTGTGTGCCCCTCCGGTGACACAACAAATATCTATGCGATATTTCAGTACCTGTCACACTCGTGATAGAATATCCTTTGTTAATGATTCGAGCACTTCAGTTATCCGCTGCTTCAGTAGCTGTTAGTCCTTGGGAAATGGAGGTACGAACACTTTGTCTTTAATAAAACCCCACAGGAAAAAATCACAAGGGGTTAGATCTGGTGATCTCGGTGGCCAACAAGGCAATGACATATTGTCGGACCCAGCACGGGCAATCCAGCAATGAGGTAGACTATCGTTAAGGTACTGGCGTACGTTTTTATGCCAATGTGGTGGAACACCGTCTTCTGCAGAATGAAGCCAGGAACCGCTTCCTCCAACTGAGGGAACGATAAACGAAGATGTTTTGGCGTATTCCAAAACACAGTACACTTTCTCCTGCATGAATTGCGTCATTTCGATGAACAGTGCCTCTAGCGGCGACTTCGTAACCGGAAGAATTTTCGCTGTTGCCAGATAAAACTTGTATAATTGAAGTTTAAGAATTAATTTGTTTCAGCTAAATAAATCAATTATAGAATTTGTACTATAGTATTCTTTTTGTCCCATTCTATATGAAACACATTGTATATAGATTACAGCTCATAGTTCATATATCAAAGATGGAGTTCCTAATGCAGATATTTAAATAAAATTAGTAGTTTAACTACCTAAATAATCCAAACATTAATTATGTATAAAAATTGCAGTATAAATGCATTAAATGAATACCCAAAATGACATATACGTTGTATTTTATGAGTAGTTTTACAGATATTTTAGAAAATCCTAGAACGGTTTCAGTGGAAGATTGAGTTTGATATATTCGTTTGAAATATTTCATTCTAAAGAACTGAAACATTATCTTAATTAAAGCTGGGAATCGATTCGGGATATCAAAAAAAGCCAGTATCGAAGAAATGGGAGCTGGCAGCGGAAATTAAAATTGATTTACCTTTAAATATATGACTTCCGATGAAAACAGCAGATTAAATAGAGTCTGTAGTGAAACCAATGATGTAGGATAACCCCATGTGTGTAAAAAAATAAGTTTTCTATAAAAAGGTAGATATTTCGCAGTACTACTTTTTTTGAATGAATAAGAAAGTTTAGGCTGTTTAGATGAATTTCAACGGTAAAATAATGGAAGTAGATAATAGCAGACCGATTGTAATCTTTAGATACGCTGGCTAAAGCATATTATTTATGGTTAATATTTTGAAGGGGTTTTTAGCACAGAAAAAAAATGCTATAATATTTTTTTGAAACACGCGCACTTTTTTGACATTTTAACTGGAAATTTACAAAAATCTGAAAATAAAAAAACGCTGGTTCAATGCATGGGAATATTTACTTCCAAAATTGAGTAAATGAAGCAGTAGTAGATTGAAGATATATAGAAGAAAAGCAAGCGAGGAAACAATTCTTAATTCAGTTGATAAAAGTTGATGTGAAGGATAAATAAATTTTCTGAATTGATATGCTTGATTGAGCTCTGTGAGTTGATGGCCGTTTCCTTAGAAACTAACGTCATTAAGAGAAAAATTATCTCTAAAAGCTTTAGTTTTTTAGATGTTATTCTCTACAAGTAGATCATACCCTTTTGCTAAATATATGCTTATTTGCTCATTCATCTATGAATTACATCATTAACGAGGAATACGAAAGTAAACCAAAATCAGTTTACAATTGTTTTGACATATATGAAGGTGATTGTATTGGTTTATCAATTGTACTGAAGTGCTGCGGTTAGGATTTGCTGACAAAAACGGTGGCAAAACTGACCTACGATGATTAGGATAGCAGATTAAAGAGAATATAACTTACCTTTCGTTTTAACGAATCCTATAATGAAGGGAAGTAGAACTTAGCATACATTTTAGACATATACATAGAGGACTCTAACTTAATATTAACTAAGATAAGATTTCAAGGCAATTTGTTCTGATGATTCAGTATAGCTGGGAACAGAATTACACAACGATGTATTCTGAGAGACGATTTAAAGAGGACTGAATTATACTGCAAGATTGCTTTTAACTAAATTTCAATACCTATAAAAAAACTTCCTAAAAAATTCGTTCTGTGTTTATAAAATAAAATTAAGGCAAAACAATATATTTATTAGTATATTTACGTTGCCGTTTAGGTAACTTTTCGTTCTGCAATTAATCATGCTAAATAATAAATGACAATTTTATAATATGTTTTATGGTAAATGTATATACCAAATTCTAGTTTAGATATTTCAAAATATATTTTCAGTTTTTTAATAAAATGTCAGTGCGTAAGCTGTTCATGTTTCTAAAAAAAAACAAGAGCGAATCATGTCCACAAAGGCATTCCAAACCTTGATAAATTTTCCCCAAATCAGGGAAAAGTGTTTTTGATCAATTCTTTTTAAAAAATGTAAATATTATTTGATGATAAAAATTCTGTTACATTATGAGTGGCCTCGGGGGGAACTTGCAACACAATATGACAAAATTAAGATTATAAAAAAAGTCATCATTCAGGGCTTGATCTATTCACTTTTCGAACAGCAAAAAATGACTGCAGTGTTAGAAAAACCAATCAGAAACGATAAAAATATGTTGTTTGCTAAATCTGGAATCTTACGTTAAGTGTATCGTGTCTCTAATTCCTTTATGTTTCGTAAATAATGAATAACAATGAGCAGTACAATTTTTTTTTTTTTTGGTTAACTGAGAAATGAATATTTGAAAATCATTCGCGATAAATGATTCTCAATTTTTTGTGTCTTCTAATGTGCTGAAATGAGTTTAAAATAAGGATTTTGTTTCAAACATATTAATAGCTTTATATTTAACGATTTTTCTTAATTTTCATAAGTATTTTTCTGTACAGTTAGTGTTTTACTTGAGCAGAGAAAAACAGGATATCCTGATTACTGGTTTTCTATAATGGAGAAAAAAGCTCGGTGCAGTGATGATTCATTAGAAAATACAGATGCAGCTAAGCGAGAACTGCGACACGATGAATGATGTGGCAGTTCAAGTGTTAAAAGGAATGACCTAGTAATAAACAGTTTGCTTACACCAATCATACAGCTAGAAGCGCAGATGGAAAACAATGACACTGCTTGTGATTAAGAAATCTCCTAGGCGAAAATATCACAAACACAATGCTTGCTGTGCACGCCTCCTGGTGAGCTATCTGATTATTTCATCCATCAGAGAAGTGAAACATTTTCGACAGAGACAGGAATATGATGTCTGTTTTCAGTTGCTGTGACTCTCCTGATTTATTCCAGCGCAGTTTCCGAAAATGTAATGCGAGTTTCTTCTAAAAAAATATTATAATATCTTTCACTCACAATTAAGCAGAATAAAAAACATTTGCAATAACAGTGGCGACTTTTTGGAGGCGTGTAATAATTTCGAGGAAAACCTACGTCGAACAATTTCCCTAATAATTTTGGTAATCTAAAAGTATTAAAAAAATGGCATTTGGACTCGGGTGTTTTTTAAGGACAATTAAGATAGGGTTTTCTGGTTTCACACTTTCTTTAAATTTTTGTGGCTTAAAAACTTCAATGGGGTGTGGTGCTGTAGCTTTGCTACAGTGACGTAACTCTTAGGGTTATAAATGGCTGCTATTTAGCTATAACCATTGCTGCAAAACTCATTGGAATAGGATGAGTGTAACTTTTGTATTTCTGTCTTTTCATTTGTGTTCTTTTAGGATTGTATGTTTATTTGCATTTATGGTGCGTTAAGCTCTAAGTGCAGGATTTCTGTTTATATTAATTTTATTTGATTATCTGTTTCACTGGGGATCTCGGGGCCTTGGGATATTTTTTGGTCAGACCTGCATCATATTCAGAAAGTTCTCCCTTGAGGTAACTGATTTGATTAGGCCTCCTGATGAAGAGACCAGTCGGTTGCCTCGTTATATGGTTTAGTTCTTTTACTGCTACAGAATCTTGCATTTATGGTGCATTGAGCCCTAAGTGCGTGATTTTGCTTTATTTTGTCTGTATTATTCTTGTTAGTAATTATCTTTCTCTGTTGAATTATTTACTTTTTAGTAATATTTCATCTAAAAAGGAATAAACGAGAGTTAATTGCTTAAGTGTTGGATTTCTTGATTAATATACAGGGTTTTAAAAAAAGCTATAGTAACTCAAACTAGTCAAGAAAAGAGGTCGTGATATACTTTAGTAGATATTCTTGACAATGAAAGATTATTTTGTAATATTGATTGAATATGCTGACAATCAAATGTGTTATGCGTATGAAATACGAGTATTATCTTGTTCGTATGTATAACCTTATTTAACTAAATATTTTGACTGCAAATAGAGGAAGGCGATTTTGTTATCATCACCTGTTTTTCTGCATCTAAAAATGCAAAGCTATTCGAGAAAGTAAGCATAATGAATATCATAATTAGTGCGAAGGTAATACATACTAATTCAACCAAATACTTAATTAAATTAAGAAATTTTCCCCGCGTATTTACTCTGGATATCTGTTCTTGATATTAGAAAGATAAAAAAAAAATGAACAACAAATACTTTCTTGATAACTTCTAGTGTCAAACCGCCCTAATCTCCCACTTCCATTTGTTTCATTTCCCTGCTCTCTTTAGATAGATAAAATCTTTAGTTTCACAGAGCGGCACTACCTATTCAGCGACTAAGAAAGTCCTTCGAAATTTATATTGATTATGTAGAAAATGTGAGTCTAAGGATGCTGGCGAGAGTGATAGCATCTACAGCTAGGGAATGAGCATGAGTTGAACTCATATTAGAATAAATGGATTTTTATGCAGAGATAGTCGAACAAACGATTTTCCATTTACTCCGTTAATATCCAATCTACAGATAGCTTTTCAGTGATAAATAACACATTGAGTGAATGAAGGCATGCTTTGTTCTGGCTTCGAAATATCCCTTGTAAAATAAGAAATAGTATTAGCAGTTTCAACGTGCGATTGTATTACAATAACACCTAAGACAACTAAATTCATGAGAAATTTTAAATGTAAGGCATTCACTTACGTGTGAAGGGAAATTGAGCATATCTATATCATTGAAAGGTTCCTAGATTCTGTTATGATGTCTCGAACTCTAAATTAAGAATCCCCGAGCTTATCGTTTCCCATTATAAATCACTATCTTGTCACATTGCTTCTAAGTTAGTAGGAAAATAGTGATAAATCTATACTTTATTTACATAATTTTGAGTAACGCAGCATAGAAATAAATGAAGAAAATTATTACTTGCAAATGTGAAAACGTATTGCTGATTCATCAAACTATGTAAATTCATTTCACGGTTTCATATTTTGAGGGGTCGTGTGATTTAAAGTGAGAAATTTTATTGATTTCTCATCTGTTACGATTCCTTGCATTTTGCTGTAATCAAACATAATGTTCAAACTGTATGATATATGTTGGATAAATTTCAAAAGAAATTCCGTAGTAAAAAGCGTCTTTTCTAACGGATATTTCCATATTCTTACAAGATTATGCAAATGTTTGACTAAAAACAATTAAAACTTTTGTTTAAAACTAATGAACGTTATGTCAAAATATTAATTCCAGATTAAATGTGTATGATTTTAAACTTTTTTTATTTTATCTGCTATTATGTGGAAAATACAAAATGCTTCGCATTTTACTTCCTACGTACCTCACGCTAGAAAGAGGCACATATAAATTTAGATTCATTATGAGCCATATAGCATAGATTTTATTATGTATGTTACTAGAAAATTACTATTTAACTATGATACTTTCAGTGGTAAAAAACGTCGTTTTGTCAATTGTGACATTAAAGACTTTCCATTTAAAATGTCATTTTCTTAAGTTGAGTTTAGTGATATCTTGTTTAATAATAAGACTTTTTTTTGAACAAAACAAAGAAATCGGAAAAGAAAAGATTTCATCATATTTTTTCGAAATTTTGAAATAGTTGAGGGTTTTAGTTCGCGTAAATATTCTAATGTAAATCTCTAATGTTCTTGTAAATATGTAACAGGATGAAGTGATACTTAGTGCGGATGATACTGATGAAATGATACTGAGTACGGATGATACTGATGAAATGATACTGAGTAAGGATGATACTGAGTACGGATGATACTGATAAAATGATACTGATAATGTAAGGCTAGTGTGACCCGCAAGGATACAAAACTTTAGCAAAAATGGAAACAGTGCCTTAAAACAATTAACTTTGAACAGACATTTCGGGAAACAGATATACGAAGAAAATGATACACTTTTTTTTACTTTAAAGTTTAACAGATATAAACTACAAGTAATCAATATATAATTAGCATTTAAAGTCATGTTGAAGGAAAATGTACCGAATAAAAAAATTAAAATTAATGTATAGTATATTGCTTTTGAACGTAAAAATATACTGTCTAGCTCTCAGATACTGTGCACATTATTTTGTGATTTCATCCCTTAAATATTCAAAGGATTTGTACAATGGCAGGGGTACAATAAGGCAAGTAATGTAGAGCAGTCTTTTGAATTAATGGATGTACAGAAATCCAACTGTACCTCCATCGAGACATACTTAATACAATCCTCTGTCTTCGATGAAATATTTATAGTCAACGACGGAGAATACCCCTTCCGACGATAATGAAGTGTTCGGTATACAGAAAGTTCACCACATAAATCTACTAAGATTTCTGTTAAAATACCGTGATATTTTTCAATATACGATGAGTTCAATCTACTTTCCTTCAGTTCTTCAGTAATCCTTTCCTGCTTGTCCGACCAGAAAGTCTTTAAAATTATTGTTTTATAAAGGAAACATTTAATCCTATAACTGAATTCAATTACGATCATTGGTAAATTACCAACTAAACATCTCACATAGTTAATTTAAAAAATATTAAGTTTCAAGCCTCAGTATCTAAGCTATTGCCCTGAATATGTAATGGAGTTAGTGCGAGTTCTGTAACGTTATTAATTTCTGAGAGCTACATAAAATTGCTTAAAAAATTTGATCGAGATATTAGGGTTTATAATTTTTTATTAAAATTTTTGTGACACAATAATGATATGCACTTTTAGAAATGCTATGAAAGAGTAGTCTCAATGAAGGAACTAAAAATATATAACAGAAAACAACTGTAAACTTTCTGAACTTGCTTATCAACCTTTTGCTAGAATCTAAGTAATATCTTTCTATTATCCATACATTTACATTTAGAATATAAAAGTGTCTTAAGTATGTGTAAACTCCGAATCTTTGTT
The DNA here is from genome assembly GCA_907164885.2 of Dolomedes plantarius. NCBI lineage: Eukaryota > Metazoa > Arthropoda > Arachnida > Araneae > Dolomedidae > Dolomedes > Dolomedes plantarius. Next base: position 88,701,213 of record OU015491.1, on the reverse strand, counting down.
GAAAGCTCATTTTCTAGGAACTAAAACTATATTCAAGCAACTTGTTACCAATACTACTTATTAACTACCTCCCAGCGAATGGTGTGGCACAACTATCAACGCAGCCTGTAATCCAATTGTTGCGATAACAATGGAGTTATGTAGATGAATGTCTACTAAGGTTAAATAAATTAATACAAGTAATCGGGTAGTGATCAGAAGATTCTTTTAACGTAAAGAGAATTAACGTCCTGACTGTCGATCAGACTAATTAACTGATGAAGGTAATAAAGTAAAACACACAAAGCTTTTTAAATACTGCCTCATTGCAAGAAATTGGATATCCTCTTTTTACGTGGCATGCTTCCTTAAGTAGTACTTTTTACCTATTTAGAAATACATTTTACTGGAGCAAAAATGAATTATTCAGACAAAATGTAGATTTTACTGTTTCGAAGAAAACTATGAATTTAGATAGTTTTATTCGTTACACACTTTTCAGCTACTTAATGATGATTTTAATTTTCACGAAGAAACATAATAAAGTATAATTTATTTACTTTCAGAAATTGGATAATTCAATATCAATTGTAGATTTAACCGATATAAATTACAAAAATATCAGTATATAATTATCACTTAAAGTCATGCTAAAGGAAAATATATTAAAATGGAACAGAAAATAACAAATTTATAGTATATTGGTTTTGAATGCAAAAATTTACTGCCTAGCTCTCATATATAGTGTAATTTATTTAATGATTTTATACCTTAAATATTCAACGGATATGTACAATGGCAAGAATACAACATGGTAAGCAACGTAAAACAGCCATTTCAATTACTGGATGTACATCAATCCAACTGTATCTTCGTCGATACATGCTAAAGTCAAATTTTTGCAAATTTAATTCTTTATAAATTATCTTACCTCTTATTTATATGTTTATAGTAAACGCTTACAACATTTTTAAAACATACTAAATTTCCGTCCTGTGGTTTTGTAATAATTCATAATAGTTATAGTTATGTTAAATTATGTGTGCAGTTGGAAATTCTAATTTTTATTTTACTCCGACAAAAAATCAAGAATTATTTTTGCCTTTTCGGTTTTCCAAGTGCTCAATTTTGAGCAGTAATATCTATTTTCTCGCGTTCAAAAATTATGTATCTAAAATTTAATATTCAGTTATAATAAACTGAAAAAGTGATGAGTACTTTAATTTAGCCATCATTGTAATATCATATGTCTCTTTTATTTACTGGTGAAATATTTATTCTGTTTTTAGAATTATTTTCCCCGTGTAACATTTTTTGCTACAATTTTATTTTACAGTAGTTTAATATTTAACCTGATTATTTTTTCTACCATTCTTAAATTTATTTTCTTTTAATTTAGAAAGAGAATAATAACTTTATGGTTTATTGGGAATTTTACAACAAAGCACCATTTTAAGAACTGAAGTTGAAAAAAAAAAACCTGCAATCCCTTTACAATGGAAATATGATCTAAGAATTTGCCTTTAAGACATAAAGTGATTTCATATCAAAGCATGTTCTTTATCCTCAATTAGAAAAAAAAACCATATTTTCTGTTGACTTTACTTTTAATTCAATTCGTATAAAACTAGATTGGATTTTATAGCTAAAAACAAATTTTAATTAATTTTTCTGAGATCTGAAAAATTTAATTCCACAGAATTTTTCGGTGTTTATATTCAACAATATATGAAAAAAAACTGGATGGAAATATGAACTAAAAATGGAATTCTCTGTTTATTAAATAACTAGAATAATATCTTTATTAAAGGAAAAATTATAAATCTCTTCATAAAATTTAGTAAAATTTAGTAATATCGTAGAAATAACGCATAATATGTGGAACAATACCGATACATTCGTAAACAATATCTTTCTTTACTGATATATTTATAAAGTAAAATTAAATAATATTTTAGGTAAATATTTTAAAATATAAATTTCATATTATGGATACAAAGTTAATTAGGACGCTTACGCTAATCAAAATTTATATTTCCTTTACTTCAGTTCTTTATCTCTGCAGATTGCACGCAACTTTTTTTCGCGTAAGCTGTTTTATGCTTGCTAAATGTTCAGTATCGATAAATATAATAAAACAGAAATACCCGGGACTGAATCCCAGAGAACTTGCACCGGAAATTAATATTGATTATTTTTGAAATATGAAACTATCGATAGCAGTGACTGATACCACTGGGGTGCGAGAAGTAAGTGCAGGCAGATTAGGATGGATGAGATTTTTTAGAGGGAAAAGTATAACAAATGGTTTTATTATATGCCTCATTAAATAAAATTTTGATGTAGAATACAATTTGACTTACAGTTTGTTAAAGATTATATTTTAAACATTGTTACACTTGCGGTAGAGACAAACTATTTTAGAATTGTAGCTTTGGGGTTGATTTTCGTTTCATTGTTGTTAAATTATAGATAAAAATATAATTCAACAGCTGTCTTGGCAAGCATTTTAAACTAAAATTTTCATGTAGAATATTATTTTCATAACAGTACTTCTCTGATTATATTTGAATCGGTCATTTTGAAAAGGAGTCATCTCCATTTTTTAAAATTTCTCATGAGAAGCAAAAAGCTATAACTGACCTTCATGCATTATTATTTAGACTAAATTTCGTATTTATTATGTTTATAAGCCATCAATCCTGATGCAAAAATATAATTTGTTAATATTTTTTTTAACTTGGGGGGGGGGGAGACAAGTTGGAGAAAAGTAGAGATGACTTCTTTTCAAAGTAACCGATTCATTTTAAAATTGCTCTGTTGGTGGTAGAGACATTATTTCAACATTATTTTATGGTCGTTTTTTTATTGTTGTCAAATTATACATGAAAAATTTTCAACAGTTGTCTTAGTAAGCTTTGTAAACTCAAGTTTTCTAATAGAATATTACTAGCCGCTGCGCGACCAGCATGGCCGCTTTTAGTTTTATATTTTCTTTTGCAAAACAACTCAACTGAAAGTAACATACGTAAGGATTGTTACTATTACCTGTCATCATAAATATACGTTGTTAAGGGGTATTCTCTATAAGGCTAATTCTAGAACATCGTGATAAAAAAATGTGAACTTCCATTACTTCAGAACAGAGTTAAAGATAAGACTGATAAACCCAACCCCAATGATTTTAAAAATTACATCCCTCTCTGTATGTACTATTTTTCAAAATTAAGATATCTACTCTTCATCTTTACATCAAATAAGAAATTATTGGGGAAAAATTTTAAATATAGTGTTGATTGCATCACTCTCTGTATGTACTATTTTTCACAATTCAGATATCTACGCTTAATCATATCAAATAATAAATTGTTGGGAAATTTTTTCACTTATAAAAATTAACTACTAAGTACTGTCGGTTGCTACGCCCGCTTCGGTTAAGCCTAACCTCGCGATCATTTATGCTCTCGCTTTCACGTCTCGCTCTTAATGAATTTTTTCGTCTTCGCTTTCTTCCTTGAGACAGTTCCCAATTTTCTCTTGATCGTGTAGCTCGCTTCCGAGCATTCCTGATTTCAGTGCATAAATCCATGTTGACACGCGGTTGCAAATTGCGGACGGCAGCTAATGGTTACATCTGGTAGTGACAGCCGTTGCCATTCGGAGTGTAGAAATATCGTCGAATTTTGTGCCGTATACCTACGCGTTTTATATATATTGATTTCTTTAGCAGTACTTCTCTCTTAAAGATTATAATTTAAAATTTTTTCTGTAGGCGGTAGAGAGAAATCATATTAGCATTATTTTGTAGTTGATTTTTGCTTCATTGTTGTCAAATTATATATAAAAAATAATGCAACAGTTGTCTTCGTAAGATTTGAATTCCTACTTCTCCTTTATAAGTTTAGATTAGAAATTTTCTTAGAGAAGTTCACTATCTTATCAATTCAATCACTTAGTTGCTATTCCTATGCTCAGTGTTTGAAAGAACAATGTATATGATAAAGATTAAGAGGTCGTGATAGAAATCATTTTACTCTGTTGTTTACAAATGCCACAGGCCTTAACTCTTAAGACATTTGTCCACAAGCTCTCCAATATTTTCCCGTGATATTGCCAAAAATACTAAGTGCAGAGCATACGTCCAAAAGTTTTCATGTCATAAGCTGACAAGAGTCACAAAGAGTCTAGTCTGGGGAATCCGCGATTCCAACGCTGAAGAGGTGGGATCGCAAACGAAAAGACCTGCCCAATCATCTGCTTCCTTTTACTCTATACATAAAACATTCATGCATTAGGTATCTTCACTCCCAAATTGTGACCTTCTACAACAAAGATGACTGATTTAAAGCTCAGAAGAACCATCACATATTGATGAAGGCTAACATCACATGATCTTGCTTTTCTACGCGAATTTTCCAATTTTCATAATTCATACACTTATGTTTTCACCGAATTTTAAACTACTTCAGTTTTTATTGAAAGCCCTCTATTGATAACTTGAAGTATGAGAACTTAATGTTTTAAATATTACATTTTATTTTAGTGCGAAAAATAGGTCTTATGAAAATTTCTCGCTGAAAACGTAAAGACCATTTCAATTTCTGATGTAGCAATCCTGAAAATACCTGGCAATGCTGAGTAAATTAGTCTGTTTCGGTATTCAGGTTTCACTCTCCTCAAGATTTAAAAATACGTACGTTTAATAGATATGCATGCAACTAAAATCCCATAAGGATATGGGTGGAACAAAAAGCTAATGATAAGACTGAGCGTGAGATAAATGATCCCTCTGAGAGAGAGAAATCACTTCAGCATATGTTAGTATTAATTTAATTAAAAATACAATAGATTTTTAACACAAATAAAATGAATTAATATTCACTTTAATAGGGAATGTTCTTATATCAAATGTTGCGTTTAATTTCTACCTGTTTTAAAAGGTAGTAAAAATTTTACATTCAAGAAGACTTCATAAGAATTTAAAAAACTAATCTGAGATATTCTTTATCAGATTCCTGACAATAATTTACTGGGACCAGAATTCAGTGTTACTCAACAAAGTCTGTAAATTGTCCCTACAGATAAAATAAACACGCCCAATCGTCCTATAACTTAGAGAAATTGTTATTGTAAAAAAATTAAATGCCTATAAATACTGAATCCTTTTAACTTTGGCAATAATATTCAGCCAAAAGTTTTAGTTCTTTTGAAATCCATTCGTAACTCAATAAAGATTTAAGAGAAAACACAAAAAAGAAATGTAAAGTGTACATTTTTCAAAAACCTTTTTAAATTCTAATAAATATATCTCAAGATATTAAGTTATATTTTAACATAACTATGGGCAAAATGTTTAGGAAAAATAATAAATCGAAGAATTAAAAAAAGTTAAGAATATGATAATATTTTCTAATATGTCAGACAATGTAAAAAATGAAGGCTCAAAATTTCTTGTAACTTCGAAAAAGCTTTTAAAGTCTTTAACATAATGTTTATAAAATGGTTAGTTTTGGCATTATATGCAGAAAAGAAGTTTCGTTAAGATGAGTAGAAGTATAGAAATATCCTAATTCCTGGAAGCTATAAATCTTTAATGCCAGCAAGTAAATGTTTAATATATATGCAAATTTAGATGAGAAGGAAACCTTATGTGATCTTATATGTAAAATGGAAAATAATTTTTCTAAATTTTTTTCCCAATGTTTCTCTAATGCTTATCCTGAGGTAGTCAAGATGTGTGTCTTTTTACTATTTTATCAACGTCGTTTTAACAAATTCTTAATATCGATAGTTTTGATTTTTGATAAACCTTTTCACAGGTTGTAAATAAACTAAGATTAATAACTTGCAGCAATATTGAATCCTATAAAAACCCAGAGAACCAAGTTAGGATTATGCAGGATTTTAAAGCATGTAGAATGGAATTTGGTACCAAATTGTATTTACTAATCCATTAATTTCTCAAGATTAATTGGATCGTGATCAATCTAAATTCATTTATTCAATCGTTTTCTGTTAGTCTCCAACCCGTGACTAATGCTCTTTCGAACCGTTTTCGAATTCTTTGGGATAGTCGTACATTTTCCGTATCAGTCCTTTTATAAACTTTGATAGCAATGAAATAAATGGAAATCACATATTGCGGATTTAAGGTATCAGAAGGTTTATTCGCGATTATATGTCTTCTTTGTAATTGGATGACATTTGTGGAACATGTTTTCTCCCCAATACTATGATTAATTCTTTACTTACCTCATACGAATTATGTAATATGTTTTTCAAATTCTTTAGATACATTTTCAGAAATGCCAGGCAGTAATGACTGGTTTCTTCTGGCTTGAGGTTTTGCAAGTGCGGACTAGAGCTAAATATTTTCTCTACTCTTCTAATAAAAAGACTAAATTTCGCTAAAACTTTCAAAATTTTGTTAGTCTTCAAAGGATATTCTTACAAACCAACATTCATTCTTTACTATCATGTCGTACAAAAAGGTGTGGGAAATATTTAGCGATTTTACAAACCAGCATGAATGCGTATGAAGTTGGTTCATTTGTTTACAGGGTGGTAATAAAGAAACTTTGCCGATATATGGACCTCTAACGGCTGTTCCGTTCAACCTATCGAGATGAAATTTCAGATATAGTTATTCAGAGGTTTACGCTCGGGATTCTGGGAACGGCAACAAAGTGGTGATCACGGTTACGGTTATAGGTACAAAAACTCAAAATATTCAAATAGCAACGCCCACTTATTCCCATCACAAAATGCTCAGCGCATGCGAAAGCGCTAAAGAGCGTTGTAACGGGACGTATATCACAAAAAACGGGTGCGTTATGCACGCACAAAAAAACAACTCTGCGAACGACCAACAAAGAACGGAGGATATTAGAACATGACAGAGGTAAGACACCAATCACAGAACGCATTTCGACAGATATTCAGAGTAGAAAACCTATAAAAAGCTCTTCCATATGCAAATTTCCTCCGTGCGGCCCGGTCGTGTTTTTGTTGGCCGTTCGCAGAGCTGTTTTTTCGTGCGTGCATAACGCTTCAGTTTTTCGTGATACACGTACCGTTCCAACGATTTATAGGATTTTCGTATGCGCTGAGCATTTTGCGACGGGAAAAAGTGGGCGTTGCTATTTGAAATTTTCGAGTTCTGTACCTATAATCGTAACCATGAGTGCCACGTTGTTGTCGTTCACAGAATCCTCTGCATAACTATATCCGAAATCTCATCTCGATAAGTTTAACAGAACGGCCTCTAAAGGTCCATACATCGACAAAGTTTTTTGTTACCACCCTGTATATTATCAAAAGAAAATACATTTAATAAGAGGCTGTCTAATGATTAATAATTGGATATTCTTTTAGATTATTCTCGAGTTATGCGCCCATAAGATGTACAATGCTTATAACAACGTCTAATGTCAAATTGCTGCGTTTAGTTAAGTTTAAATAAGTAATACTTTATATAAATATTAATATTTTTATTTCCCCGTTTAGTTAACACGATCAAGGCTTTTTCTACAATGTATCCAGGAGATATACAATCCATAATTATTAAAACATGTTTTCAATTTCATGGTATTTCTGTTTAAAAATGTTTACAATTTGAAAAGGAAATTGGTTTTAGAGTCCAAATTCAAAGGATTTTTTCTAGGTGGGAGAACATCCTTTTAAAATAATTTTCGCCATGATTATACACATTAGTTTGATTTGGTCCTTGTCTCGGCCGTATATAGGCACGTTAAATTCTTAGACCAGAAAAGTCCCTCTATGAGGTCAGAGAGGGTAGGAGAGAGTACGATCCCCTCAGATGTCACCCTGGGGGTGCTTGGTCAAAATTGAAGTGCACCATGCTAAATCGGACCCCGACCCATTTGGTGCTTTTATAAACTGGAGTTGCACCCTTCAACCTGCTACTTTATATGGACCTCGTCTGGAATACTTCTAACCATAGGGCATTAGAGACGACAATAACAACAGTTTGAATTTGGAATGCTACGGTCATCCATTACATGCTTTATAATGTGCTCGGACAAAATAATAAAAGAATAATTGTGAAAATTTTAATTTTTTATATCAGAGTTTAGTGTAAGATTTAATAGGGTTAAAACTGTAAGGACTTTGCTTTAAATATAAGACTGTCAGCCTTTTGTATTTAATGCTTTAATTGCTTTCTCGACTAAATACTGGCTATTTACAATATATATAAAAAGATTAAATTCATGGGTTCACAGCATCGACGAGGAAGGTCAGACTTGACTTGTCGCTGCGCTCATTTAAGTCTGTATTGGCCCGACAGAATCTCCTTGTCTCCGGCTCCAGCGTCACTCTGCATAACTTACTCTCTGAATCACTGACTTTTTTTAACTCGCGTCCGGCGACTTTATATACTTTCGCTGAACGTTCCCGAAAGGTCTAGAAAACGCCGCCTTTCTTTATTCAGTTACGTTCCCAGACGACTAGGTGCCTCCGTACGTCCACTTCCTTTTGGTAGCTGACGAACTGTTCCGCTAGCTGTCGGTACCACTTCCGGTGTTTGTGTTACCAAGACTGTCTGTCTCCAGCCGTCTAAATCAATTATGTGCACAAAATATTCGCTATTGTACGGGATTCGTTACAAACCTAGATTTCAGCTGTGCTATTATCTTGATAAAATATTTTCTTTGTAATTTACTACAGATAACTGACACTAAGATGTACTTCTGATCTAAAATTTTTTCACAATACACTGTAATCGAAAACTGTATGACTTTTCAAAACGGTTAGTTTAAATAAGTAGTGTGGTCTCAGGTTTTATTTTATCCCTAACAGATTTCTTCTTTAAGTAAAATGATAAATTTTGAAGTACGTTTTACAGAAAATTAAAAATGGGTTGGCAGAGATTAAGGGTAAGTAATATATTACTCTTTCCCACAATATATTAAAACTTTTCTAATTAAATAAAAATTAACAGCCGTCGTAATCCTCTGGGGTGTTATTATTCTGAATCTGAATATTGAATAAAATATTTTTTTTTTGTCGAAAGCCAAAGATAAAAGACCAAACTAATAAAGAAAAGTGTATAAAGCCTCTAGTATATAATGGATCTGATTTGTTTCTTCTCTAGGCAAGACCAATAGAATACAAGGTTACATTATTCATGTCTGTATATTCGAACTGCAGAAGCTTTATTGGGGCTTCTCCTTGAAAGTGGATTTGGGCGAAGGAATACTCAAGAATGGGACGTATGCAATTTTTTGATGCCGTTATGTTTTTTTGCAGTTTATTTATTCATGATGTTGAAACACAAGCATCTCTTGTATTTCTGCTTAAGTTAACACTGAATATTCTTATAAATATAAATATGCCGTAAAAAGCATATAAACAGTGGAATGTGAAGTAATTAATAGAAATAGCATCTCTACAGAATGTTTAACATTCTGAATGGAATCAGAGAAGCTTTATTCAAAAGTCCGTTTTGAGTTGATTTCTACTGTAATCTTAGTACAAAATAGAGTAACTAATAATTCTTTAGAGACTCATTTTTCACTTTCAATCTGAGCCTGACATTTTTCAGTGTAATTATCATTGAATTGATCCGCTTAATTTAAGTGTTTATTTCAGTCAGGGTTATTTATACAAGCCACTCATTTTAGAGTTTGGAATCGTTTACGACATTAAAAACCTTTTTTTTATGCGTGAAGGCTTGTCTTTCAGATTTGGATGTCGTTGTAGAAAACGGGGAAACATACAACGTGGTCAAAATTACATGCATGTTTAATATGCAATGGATTCTGAAACACATTTCCATAATTTATAAATGCATGTGTCAGCTCATTGCGTTATCCTTTTTACATCCTTTTCCTATAAGGCACACGCGGTACCTAAAGATTTCACACACATTCACAAGCAAATTATGAATAGTTGCTCTCTGATCCTCATTTAAGGTCCTCAAAGTACTCTTAACAACTATTTATTTCACTGGGAAATTCTTGGACTATTAAAACAAGCATTTTAATATTTTCTTTCATCAAAACGGCTGCCGGGACATTAGGACAAAGACCTTAACTAATGCCACAGATAAGTTAATGATATTGTCTGCTCTAAAATGTTTAGAATAGAAATATACTTGACTGTAAGCTTTCATAACAACAACAATTTGCATAACAGTTCAAGGGAATCAGCTGTATTTAAGTTTATGTAAGGCAAAGTTGTAACACCTTTTTTTTATGAAATAGTAAGAAGTCTGTTTAAGGCAACTAGATCAAATGAAGTTTATTTGAAGTAAATGACCACCGAAAGTCATTTTAAAAAACAGAATCAACCTTGTTCAAGGCAAGTAGCTCTACCAAAGTTTACATATTGCAAAGGAGTAACACCGAAAGTTTATTTTGAAAAGCAGCAACAACACATAGTGAAAATTTTGTAAAAGAATTCAGATAAATATTCAGACACTATGCAAAAAATTCATTCAGAAAATCAATTATTTAAAATTCAAAACTAAAAAAAACAACTCTAAATTATATTTTAGAAATGCAGTTACCCATTATAAAGTTTATTTAAATGTGAAAATAAACAACAAGTTCTAAAAACCATGAAAATTAACTTGTTAATTTCTTCATAAGGAAAATAACATTTAAATGATTAAATCATATATTTTGAAAATAATTAGTTTTTCTTTTTCCCGAAAATACTCCTTTAAATGAGATTTAAAAGTATGCTCTACCATAAACGGATTTTAAATTGCAGAAACTCAATTTTAAGCTTCACGTAAGATTATTATGCTGTAACATATTAATTATTTTTGCACACTGAAAAAAAAATTAAAATTAATTTCGCTTTTAGAAAAGGTTAAGTTCATTTCTATACTTATTGTTAAAAGAATATTCTGGAAATGAATGGTTTTAAGAAAAATGCTTAATTAATTCTTCTGCATTAACGTCCTGAGTGGAAAAATCCACTTAAGAGAATGCCTCATGGAGAAAATGGTAAAGTAAAAAGTCGAATATTGTTTTTAACCAAGAAGTAAGTTATAAAAAGCTTGTCACAGTGGTATGTTGACTCAAATAATCCTAGATCAAACATTTCGTTAATAAGGAGCTGGTTTTTATTTAAATTGAATAATATAAAAAATGAATTTAAATTTTTAAATTAAATTATATTTTTAATGATTAGTTTTCTTCAAGATTCTAGAATATATTATGCTTAACTTTGTATTGCAATAAAATGTAACTTAATATCAAATTGAATTATATAAAAAAATTTGCATGAACTATAAAAAATGAGGTTCAATTATCTTTGTAAAATGAACTGGATACTAACTTTTGCACAATATAATTGCTTCTTTGTATATCAAATTATAATTCCTATTGTAAGGTTATATGAAATTAAAAGAATATAAATTGCTGGTGGCTCAAAAAGGCTTTTGATTCATTTATCACTCGAAATAAAGAAAGGAAACTTCTGAATGGTAGTTTTTAAGTGTTCAACAGGAGAATAAAGGTTTCAATTGTAAGTTTTTTAAATTTTAATTAATGCAGAAAGAGATGACTTTAACTAAAAGTTTAAATAAGTTGAAGGACAAGTGAAGAAGGAACACATTACTGAGATTATTTTATTGCAGACTGAGATGAATTTAACTAAAAGTTAAAGAAACGTGAAGGACAAGTGAAGAAGTAAGAAATTACTGCGATTATTTTAACTATTATATAATGAGATGACTTAGCTAAAAGTTTAAATAAAAGGAAGGACAACTGAAGAAGGAACAAATTACTCAGAAATAATTGTATTTTGAAGGAATTCACTGTGTTTTGTAGATCAGAAAAAATATTTCACGTATTATAGTGTAATACCCTTTTATTAGTGAATCACAGCAGTTATCCAATCAATTATTTGGGAAAGATATTTTATCTGTAATTAACTATAATTGTATATGCTGCAAAATAATAAAACATTTGTAAGGAAAATATAGAGTACAATATGTTATACATATTTGAATTGCGTTATGTCTTTCATTAGATGTGAGTACGCTTTAAGTATGTCCCAATGATTCAAAGAAACAATGATCAAAAAATATTTAAACGTATGATCAAAAAATATTTAAAACCATTTTAACTTGGAAAATGAATGATTAAACCGATAAATAAATGCAGTGGGGAAGTGGTTAGACAGAACCTTTTTTTAACATTTGCATAATTATTTTTTAATAGACATTAGTTTGTATGTCCCATAAATTTTATTGATTTGGGGTTTGTTTATCATATTAATGTAGACTTTTTCAAAATTATGTTACTTAAAAATGAATGTTTTTAAAGTCTTCATAGTATAATGAGAAAACATATTAAATTTCCAATGGAAAATCCATTTTTATAGCCTCAATTATAAAAACAATTTTTTTCCATCTTCAAACAGCTTATGGTATTTAAACAGAAAATGAGAATATATTTTTTGTGGGTTATTGTTAGTGTTTTTACTATTTTGCGATAAATAATTGCAAGATATCATTTTAAAATGTCAGAACTGCCTGAAATAAACTAAAACTTGAAAAAAAATCTGTTACGAAAGGTGTGCTAATGTAAAAGGCGGTTTCGATAAGGAATATTTCCTTAATTTTCCTTTAATTTAATTTCAAAGTATTCTTTAAATGTAAAAATAAACAGTCGAAATGAAGAAATCTTTTTATACACTCTCCACCTTTAATAATCATGTAATGCTATTTTATTCCTTTTACATTATTTACAAATATTTGTTAAAAATAGAAAGAAATTTCAGAAGCAAACCTAAATGTAGGATTTTCTGTTAGATTGAATTAGGTTTCAAAGAACACTACATAATACTTGGAATAAAGGAGTGTCACTTCCTTTAAAAAAATCTTCTATTTAGCCCTTGCGTAGCGAAAGACTACCGTAAGAGACCGCTGAAAAAATGAATTAAGCCAGTTTAAGGTATAATTATTTATCGTCTTTGCACGAAAGGAAACAGGGTCTCTGTGTAGTTGTACATCTGATAGTAAAACTAAGAGCAGAAGTGTTACTTCATATAAAGTTCTCACATTGTCGCACAGGCCCGTACGTCCTCTGATTGAATGCAGTACATACTGGTGCTTTTCCATCATACATTGATGCTTTAAACATTTTATAATGTTCGAGAACCATCTAGACAAACATCTAGATATCAAAGTCATATTCTAAAGTTTCATTGAAAATCCTTGGATGAAGAATGTCGAGCATATAAAAAAAGGGGAATTTTGTGTGTCTCAAGCTTCAAGAAAAATTAACAGGTTTTTGAGCATTGATTTCGCCATTAGAAAATCCTTTTAAAAATAGCAAAATTACTTATGAGCAATTTTGTTTGAGATCTGCATTTCTGGTTTCCACACAGAGATAATCTCATCTATCATGCTTTGATTCCCACAGTCTCTAGCATTATAACCTATTAGTCCATTACAACCTAATAGTCATTATCATGTCCTTCAACCTCAGCTTTTTGAGGGATTTGATCTGAAGAACCCCGGATTTAGTCTTCTCTGATCATTCTTGCGATGAAGACTAGTTAAAAAGATTGTTTATCATAAAATAATAAATATTTTGATCATGTTTTTGTTAGGTAGATAATTTTGGAGAATAGATATGTCATACCTTCAATGCATACAACTTCGTAAGGGTTTCATTTAGCAAGAAATTACGAAATTTTCAACAAGGAGTTACTCTTAATGGGAAGTCCGGTACATTTTGTATTAATATTCGCGTATTTTGTTAAGATATTTTTTTCTTAAGATGAATATTAATATAAAATAATATTCATCTCGTAGTTTAGTCTCGTCGTTTGTTATATTCGTAGATAACGAATATAAAAAAATGCATGAACCTGTAGAATCTTTTTGTTTAAAAAATTTTCAACTTAAAATTTAGAGCATCTTTAGTTTATGATAAAAATATAATAAGAATGATTTGACCACGATCAACTCAAAGTTATTACAAAGAGCATACCTATAACAAAATAATCATTAATAATCATTTTGCGTACCTATAACAAAAGTAAATATATTTTGACATAGATAAAAAGATGTCCCCCATGATCTTCAAATATTTAAATTAAAAATTCAAAGAAACGGTGAACTAAAACAATTTATAATCAACGGAATACGTTTAATTTCTGTATTTATGACACTATAAAAAATTTAATTTCTCTTGTGTTCTCAGGAACCTACAAACTTTTATTCTTTTCTCGTTACTTTAAAATGTTACACGAGAAAAACTTCTTTCTTCTTTAATTTCCGTAAAGTACTGAGATATGGTCTTTTAAAAGTCTACTTCAATGAAGAGTTTAATTTTGAATTAGATCTCCGGTCAAACCAATCTTCTAGTCGTGTATTAAATAAATTATTGTGCTTCTAATTCAAGAAATGTTATTTATGTCTTCCTTTATACTTGAAAAGAATTAAAAGTAGGTATCTTAGTTTTGTAGCCTCAACAGTAATGTTTGTAGTAAGCGCATACTTATGCTATGCATGTATTGATTTATACTTACAAGTATGGTTTATTTAACCGTTTGATTTATTTTTAAGAATTAGTTTCACTATACCCTGATTTTTTTTTTAAATTCTGCGATAAGTTATACTCTTTGAAAGCATATATTATCTCCTCCTGTATTAATAAAACTCATTAACTACAATGGTTTCCCCGTTATTACAAACTGGAATAAACAGTAATACTTTTGCTGCATATTAATCTGTTAGACAGTGTTTTTTAAAACTCTTTCTTGAGATTTTACTGGTGGCATAAGCTAATGAATGAAAAGATAGAAGATAAAAATATTCTTATAAATTTAGTAACCTATATCACAGTGTAAAAATTCGAATATTTCAAACTGTATTAAGAAAATGACAGATTTCACAGCATTTATACATATTCATAATTTTTTTTTGTGCCATATCAGTCGTAAGCTAATTTACAGTAACTTAAGTAATTCATGTAATTTTTATGTAGCCTTCCTATAAATGTAAATATGCTCTTTAATTAAAGCAACTAAAAGGATTTAACTTGAAAACTCCTTCAAAAGATGACTTCCTACCATCGTTGAGAAAAGTATGTCGTTAGAGCAGTCCCTACAAATATGAAGATCTGTGGTTGGAATCCCGGACCTGACAGAAAGCAGTTTAAATAGCGAAAAAAAGGTATGCACGACTGTATAAATCAGTAATTCATATTATGCTGAAAAACTGAGAGAGCAAATAAGTGAGCAAATAAGTATATATAGCCTACATTCTATGTCTTCCAAAGGAAAGAAAAGTGAAAAAATGAGTGGATAGTCTGTTGTGATTTTCCGCAGTGTGTCTATTACAGACTTTCCACTATACACACTCAGTAAACCTATCTACTCTCAGTAAACCTGCCTTTAACAGTAGCATAACAATTCCTCATCAGAAACATACCAAAAGTGAACAGTCCGTACAATAGTCAAAAAATAAATATATTTACATTTAAAAGTATGGGAAGAAAAAATGGATTATGCTAGTCGAGATGAAATATAATTTATGGAAACTGAATAGTATATTCTATTCTAATAAGAATTTAAGTCGTAAAAAGTGTAACTGCATACATTTTTTAAAAACATTTTAGAGATAAATAAGGCAGATCGAAAAGTATGAATTCATAGACAGAATTAGTTGAACAAATGATAGCATACAAAATTTCATGGGAAAACTAAATACAACCGCAAAATACGGTTTCGAATTCCCTTAGAAATTGCTATTCAACTGTGGTTCAGGTAAGACGTTACGTACATGACTTGTTATTTTATATACATGCATCTAAAAATCAATTATATACCAAAAAATCAAATATGCATAAAATATGCAATAAGGAAAGAAACAATGATACATGATGGAAAACAAACTACATGAAATTCTTTAAATAAAACTTAGAAATTATTCAGGTAATTTTTTAGCAACTCGTATTCAGACATTACTAACACCAAAAACAATTTTTCAAATCTAGAGAATATTGATAAATTTTGAAAAACATGCCCTATTTTTTACCAGTCATCATTATTGTATAATTTAATACATGAAACTTATTATATTTGATAGAAGACATTTTTTTGTAGACAAAAAATAAGTATGATACTCGATAGTTCACACCAAAAAAGTTAAAAAAAAATAGAGAAAAATAATTCGATTTAAAAATAATGCTTAAAGCTGCCGATGTTAGGTACTGAGCTATAATGATTGTGAAGGGTTGTATCGTTTTACATAAGACCTTCAGAAAAAAAATCTCCCCATAGGAGAAAAAGATCACAAATGTATGCCGACCTTGCATATTTAAGGTTCCGATTTAACGTGCTTAATATAATGATATTCAAAAGTAAATTATAATATGTTGTGATGTTGACACTTTTAAGTAATATTTATATCAGGTTTGAAACCCGTTTTAAATACCGTATCATATTAAAAATTTTTGTTTCCTATTGAATGCTTTTGCATTTTATATACTGAAGATAATTGAAGAACTCCTTTAGTGGCCGTTGAGTTAGATTTTATTGTGATAAAATTATTATTTAAGATGTGAAGTTACCAATTTATAATAATTGGCAAAAGATGTTTGGTGTTTTCTGTGACTTCCTATTCCATTGAAAAATACTATTTGCAACTAGTATTAACGGCAAAATAGCAAAGTTTTTTCCTTTCTATACCCGAATAGAGTAATTTTGCCTTTTTGAAAACAGATAAAAATTAATTACAATTTAAAATTAAATTAATTGCATTGTTTCTACCTGAGAACTGGTGAAATTGTTTGTTTTTTAAGCGAAGAACAATTTACTGGAATTATTGTTATATTTTAGCTAAACAAATTAAAATATTCTTTAACCGAATCTGGAATGTTATTCTTTTAATTTCTTATAAATTTAATTCAAGTAATGTCAATGACGAATGAGATCATTAAAAATATTTTATCAAAAATTATTATTTGTGTATAATATTGGCTATCGATTAAAAAATTATCATCCCATGGCTTATATAAGACATTAATAGTTACAGAGTTTTTAAGAAGGTTGGTTGATTGGTTGATTTGAATTTATTGGCGCAAGGCCCAGAAAGGTCAAGATGCGCCAATCACATGACAAAAGCAATATCGATACGCACAGATAAAATTTACAAGTATGCATAAGAAAAACCAGCGATATAAAAGGTGATAATAACAATGAAGGTAAAAACAGTCACTTATAAAGTGATAAAAACAATCATATATAACAAGCGACTAAAACATTCGAATATATACATAAATAAGGTGATAAAAAGTTATTTAAAATATTAAAAGAGCAGTGATAAACAACGCAAAATTAAAAGAATGATAAAACCAATGAAAGACAAAAAGTGATAAAAAGTCATGAAGGTAATAAAGGCATTGATGGTAAAAAACAAGCAAAAACCCTTGATGGGGTTTCCCCATCCAGATTTATTAAGAAGATAAAATATTACTTAGAATATAACGGAAAAACTATTGCCCGACAATATATTTTCAGTTAACATTAATTTATCTGGAAAAAAATTACATCTGTAATCTCTCTCGTTTGCTGTTTACTGAAATTTAATAATTCCATCATCTGTAGTTGCGTGGGGAAAATGCACATTTTTCATAAGATGTTTAAAATTTCGAGGACACTTAGTTTTGTAAAAGTTTTCTAACCGCGTGCCTAGTTTTTAGTTCTCCGTACTAAAGTTGCGGTGCGTTACCTTTAGCGAAGAAAAGTGCTCGGAAAGAAATATGAAAAATTCAAATCAAGTTTCAAACCTGCCGGAGAAGCGAAAAAAAATACCGGTTTACTGGTAAGCACTTAGTTGATTGAGAAGATATTTGGAAATACTTTTCTGGCATTCTTTTCCCCCTATATCGCAAAAAATATCAAGATACACTCCTAAATATATTTTGAAGCTCAACATGGGACTTTGGAATGTACATCAGAAAGATTAAACTTTAGGAATTTGCATAGAAAGTGTGTTTCTGATATGCAAGCTGATTCGGAATTTTCTCTTTTATCGTTCTGTATTTAACTATCTCTGGCTGTGAAAATGCTTCAGAATAATGTTGATTTATTTCACGAAAACGAAGTGATTACACTCAGAAAAGCACATAATTAATTTTACTAACATACTAGATGATTTTTTTTATTATATGAATTTACCAGAATAGCTTCATAATTTCACCCAAATGAAGAAACATTAAGTCTATCACAAAACATCAACATAATATTACTGATAATATTTTTAGAAAACTTGAACTAGAGTCGTGTATTTTTCATCTCATTGCAGTACGAAGCAAACAAAATATTTCTTTTTAGCATAATTTGTAATATCATTGAAAAATTATTTATTTTGGCTGAATAAAAAGTTGTAGTTATTATTCAGTATATCTTAACACTTACAGTTTCTTTGTGTTTATATACTAATTGTAATATTTGTATTCTTATTTATAATTTTAGTTCAATTTGTTTGTGTTTGGTAAGTCTTGAAAGTAATTGAGTCAAATTAATGAGTAATATTATAAATAAATAATTATAACAACCGAAAGCATTTAATTCAATTCAAATTTTTTTAATTCATATGCTTTTTTTAATACATATGTTTTTTTAATCCAAATATCCAAATTTTTACACACCTAGTTGCCTGAATCTTTTACTTTAGATGGCATTATGAACTGCAAAGTAGATATTGCCTTCCGAAAGTCGCTTTCCGGAGTTTGTACTTTTAATCAAGAGTAAAAATTTAAAGAAATTCAGCCCTAGGAATTCTTTTCCCACTAGCGTACTCATCGTTTACGCCTTAATGAGAAGCCATAGTAAAAGACCAAGATCAAGGTGCATATTTTTTCAATTGGCTCCGCTTCGTTGGACATGCTCTATGCATTTTGTTATGGAGAAGTTCTGAAAATTCATTATTATTTAATTTAGCCATTCTAATGAACGCAAACTGACATTCTTATTTGCCTGAAAATAAAAATACTTGAAAAATTGCTGTCACTTTGAGGAAAGGAAAACCTAAAATCTGCAAAAATCAAGTACCTACTTTAGAATAATCTAACTATTAAAAAATTATTAATATTTATAAAGAGAAAAAAGTTAAATATTATTAATTATATCATGGATTTCTATAACCCCTTTATATTACAATGCAAAAAATATATATATATATAATGATGCAGGATTTTAAAAGTTGAAAAATACGTAAATACCTTAAAAATATTATAATTTTTGAAAACCCAAATGCTGGAAAGAAAAAAAATCATATATTTCTGCTTTACAGAACCAAAAATTTGGTTGACGTTTACTGGTAGTTACTGAAAACTGAGAAATTTGGTCTTGAAAGGGACAAGTGTTCCCCTCAAAATCTGACTATGCCAAAAGTGAGACCATAAAATTTGGTCTTCAAAAGGGAAAGGACTTCCACATATTTATTTACGTAGAGTTGGGAAAATAGGATATTTGTACCTGAGGGGGAAAATGTACGTGAAAATTTGATTGCACTTAAAAGTTAAAAAGTTTGAAATCCAATCTTAAAGCGAGCTTTAGGAGTCTCAAAGGGATTCCTAAAAATTTTAATTTCAATTAAAGGTATAAAATGCGAAATATTATCCTAAAAGGGACCACTGGAGTCCTAAAATTGTGATTGTACTCTAAAATGGGTAAAACAATGAAGTCCTGAATGGAGTAAGTGAATCCTTAACATTTGATTGTACCTAAGGTTCGAAAATATGAAATTCGGTCATATAAGAGATTGAAAGAGCCTCAAAATTTGGTTACTCTTAAAGTTTTTTGACTGCCTAATCCCCCAGTGCTTGTGGCTGACGAAATTTCCCAGTGAAATGGAGAGTTTGGCTTTTACTGTACTTCTCTTTTTATCCGATACCGTGAAAACAATAAAAGATCTTATACAGCTTTCGACTTAGGCCTTGGTCACGAATCGTTGAGTTGCATTACTTCGTTGACGCCGAGATTGTTACAATATATTGTGATTGATTTGATGAATCAACTCTGGGATTGGTTAAAATTTTTACCGCTGACACTATGCAACGCCGCTGAAGTATTGTGAACAAGGCCGTATCGCAACTAGCCACGCAGTAAAATACGATCCTGTGAAGTACGGGGTCCATGGGATGACGTCCCATTAAGCATGGAGCGTCTTTATTATCCGCCGACTGTACCTTAGAGGAAAAATGAAAACCCCCTTTCTCGTGAAATATCCAAGGAAAATCGTACCACTATTAGGTAAACAAAATGAAGAAGATTAATTAAAAAAAATTTACGTTAGGACATATGGTTAGGTACATATTATTTTGTTAATTGCAATGACATTTCACATTATTAACCCTTTAATATTCCCACCTTCCAAACAAAGCATACATACCGGTAAAAAAAAACCGACAGGTATAATTTTTCTACAAGAGTTATTTAATTTTATTTTCTATTGAAGATCGTGATATAACTAAAGTAAACTTAAAATTACATAGACAAGTTTTCAACATTTTTAAACTGAAGTGATAAAAAAAAATACTCATGGTATATAAGTAAGCTCTAAAGATTAAATAACTGAATAGTTTGTACTCCAAGTGATTCTATTTTTTATGCAAAGTATAACGCTTCAAATTTAAGGAATATTATAAAAATTCAGGCAAATAAATTTTTGAAACTGAAGGTTGGTGGATAAATTGTGATAGGATAACTTTTTTGAAATAATAATTTATATTTTTTGAGCGATAATGTAATATTTTTAAGCATATAGACATATTGTAAATTTGAAAAACGGCTTTATTAAAATCCTTAAGCTAATGTTTAAATTATGATACTTACTAATACAGATAACGCCTCATTAACAGCAATCAGCGATAACAGATTGCTATAGATAATATATTAGTGACATATTTTGTAAAATTATTTATTGAATTTGAATGTTTTTATCAATATATATATATATTGATAAAAATATATATATATAAATATATATATAAAAATATATATATATAATAATAATAATATATATATATATATATATATATATATATATATATATATATATATAAATATTATACATATATATATAAATATATATATGTATAATATTTATATATATATGCATATATATATATATATATATATATATATATATATATATATATATATATATATATAATATTTGTGTCTGTGTGGCCGTATATGTGGGAATACACACTGTTGTTTGAAAAGATTCATCTAAGAAGCAAAATATACTTAAATTCAGAAAATTTCAACAGATTCATTTCGTATTATGAAAAATACAAATGACTGGACATGATATACATTCTTATCGGAATGATCAAAAATTTAGTATTTGACGAAAAAAGAACGAGGAGAGTTTAGTGTGATACTTTCTGAAATGACACATTAAACTGCTGTTATGTAATATGCAATGTCTGATATCACCTCTAGATTCTTCTGGCGTTTCGAGACATGCTAGTTTTTTGGTGATTATATTCCACATATGATCAGTCTGGTGTGCTTATTTTATGAAGAAAAGTTGTGAACATGATAGTATTCAAAGAAGCCCTTCATGTAACACTGCTGAAGATACATATTAGAGACTGTCTAAAAATAGTGTAATTTCTCATTTAAACCTATAAGCATCCAACGTCACCTTGCCTTTTTTAAGGTCTTTCGATGCTATTCTTAAAAGGCCAGTAGTAAGGGTATCGTGCTGCATAAGATTATCGCGATTTCGCCATCAGGTGGATTACCAATTTATCAAAAATCATGATTTCAAGTTAGTTTTCCTACCACACAATATATTCGCTGTACATACCTTTTCAGTCTTTGTTCTAAACAGATTTAGAGGAGAAAGGAGGTAGGTATTTAACAAATCCACCTCCCTGAAATGTGGGAATATCTTGAAATTTTGGATTTTTATATGTATAAAATCCAAAATTCAAGATATTTTATATCATGTATAAACATCTAAAGACAACACAATATTTAAATCTAATCTGTCATATGTGTCGTATATTAGATATTAAAACTAGGATTTTAAATATATGATTTGAAAATATGACATCTCTGAAAATTAATATCTTCCATTTTGCCGGTTAGCTATTCAAAGATACATACAATAAGTTAAAGAAATATAATAAGTTAAAGAAATATGATATGTCATGAGATTCTCTTTGTTTCTTTTTGAACATATTTATAAGTAAACAAAATTGTCAATGTCTTGTAGAGGAAAGAAATATTTTTTGCAGATAAAAGCTTTTCTTGTTTCAGAATTGAAATACTAGTAGTAAATCTTAGAGAAAAAATTCGAAATATTTTGGAAATTCCCAGTTACTAATACTCCAAATAATACTCAGTTTTTATTGCGAGAAAGTTATCATTAAAAAGCTTTAAAGAGGAGGACATTCTAGTATTTACATTTTTTCTCTTCTATAAAGAAAAATGATACAGTCCAAGGGCCAATTGATTGATGAGGTAAAGAAACCACCTGCGCTTGACAAAGATGCTACAAAAAACAGAGAAGATAAACCGTCTACGTGATTCTCAGTGAACAAAAAGCTTCTCAACCTGTAGAAAAGCTATACTTCACACGTCTAATGATTCTTGAAATACTTTTTTATCATGCATGTTATTTGCCAGTTTGTGCTGCCATTAATATCAAGATGGGCTCTACTGTGAATGGAATTACATATATATATATATATATATATCTTATATATATATTTCTTCTGTCCGTGTGTATGTAACTGAACTCCTCCTAAACGACTGGACTGATTTTATGAAATTTTGTGTGTGCAATTTAGTTGATTCGAGAATGGTTTAGATTCACAATTTGATCCGATAGAGTATGTTTTTATATTTTTAATTAATTAATAAAAAACCAACAATTTATAAGGGGGTGCGTCCGGTAAATGGAAGCTTTTACAGTTTGTGAAATCACCCCTCTAGATAATGGCGTCCACGTTAGGTTTAGTTAGCAAACAGCGAGCGAAAAAATAAAAATAAATAAAATCAAAAAGTTTCAAGTCATGTATTAAACCAGAATAATAAATGAAAATAATAATCTTTCAAGTCAGATTTTATACTCTAAAATGGATCAGATCCAACGGCATATTGATACTCTCGACACGCGATGGAAAATTCGAATCAACCACGTTAAGTGACACGAGATCTTTTTTAATCGCTACTGCAATCCTCCTCGCCTATATCTTTGTATCTATTGAAGAGCTAAAGACTAAGCTTCTATCCTGCTAACTTATTTCTGGCTAAAAACTCCTCTAACATGTATAATCACCAGCCCACAACAAATTTCCAATAGCGAATATGTTTCACTTTACCCACTAGAACACCGTATAATCGTGGCGCGTTCTGAAGGGCGCCAGTTTGGAAAGAATCATGCTCTGGACCCGGGTTCGAATCCAGAGTTGTGTAAATTTTGCTAGACCTGTTATTTCGGCTTTTTTTTTAAGGCTTTTTTATTTTGAGCTTTTATTTTATTATTTATTTAATTATTTAATTATTATTTTATTTTCCTTTATTATTTTTTTATTTTTATTTTTTTAAATTATTATTTTTTAAAATTATTCTTTTTATTTATTTTTATTTTTTTCAGCTTTTTTATGATGAAATACCGAATATAGCTGAAATCTGAGGAGTTTATTATACATTTATACATTTTTAATTGGGTTTTCATATTATTAATATGTATAACATTTCGTATGCATTTTTTTCTATGTTATTTATTAATTATATTATTTATTACTGTGTAAATTATAATATTATTGTAATATTATTGTAATTATAATATTATTGTAATATTATATTATTTATTACTGTGTTAATTTCTAAATTGATTTTGGTTAACAAACATTCTTAAAATCCCGGGCATCGCCGGGTACTTCAGCTAGAATTACAACGTTTGAACAGGACAAAGTCTGTCGGGTCCGCTAGTATATATATATATATATATATATATATATGTATGTATGTATGTACGTATGTATGTATATATATAAATGTAGCTATGTAATTTTTTCTTGCAATTTATTATTTAAATCATTATAAAACCCATTTGATTCACCCATTTATAATGACTGTGCTTGTTACTGAAGAGAATAACAAATGATCGAAATTTGTGTAAACTAAGTGCATGAAAGATCAACGTTCAAAGATATTTAATATAAAGTTTTGTAGAAAATTCTTTGCATATTTAGAGATGTTAATCAATTATAGAAAATCATGTTGATTTGTACTTTTATATATCTGTGTTAATTAATCAAAGGTTTCATACCTGTTTATGGAATTTGTGACAACTTAGAGCAGGAATTAAGCCATTTTTTTTAAATAACATGAATCTCTAACATTATAAAAATTTAATGAATTAATAAACTACCGAATTTAAAGTTGGTAATATATTAGATTCAATCTAAACACTTACATTGTTTAATTATTCGTTATAACTTTGAATTTACTCTTCGAAATTGTATTCGAAGCATTTTCAGTATAAACCACAGAAGTTGTAAAGGTATAAAGGCTTTGTATCACTGAAAATTTATTTCACTCCATAATAGAATTTTGTTGCATGTGGAATCGCTGCAAGACAAAAGGGCAACCGTTTCTAGAAGCAAACTTCTTTTGAGGTTATTGTATGTATATAGAAATATTCTTCTTTTATACGATAGCTAAGGAGAGCTACAAAATTCTTAATCCATATGGCCGATTGCAGTCGAAAAACAAAATGGAGAAACTTGAAACTTCGCAGACCCAAACTTCCTTTACACCAGACACTTTGCTATTGTGTTTAGTAAAGTAAGTTTATAAAATACATTTTGTTAGAGTAATTTTATAAATTATCTCATAAAAATTCCTTTTCTATGGTTCATTATTCAAACAAAAACACTAAGTTTAAAATTAAGCCTAAGCCAAAAATTAAACACTTTTTGTCTGTTTCACGATAATTAAAAATAATGAAAAGCATAAACTGTGTAACAAAAAATTATTAATAAATGTGAAATATAACAGATATACTGTACAACACTTTTTTCACATTCTTTTTATTTGTTTGGTTCATGCCTTCGGAAAATCAGTCAGAAAATAAATTTTTTGGAAAAGGATTGACTGTATGTGATAAGAAACAGAAGGATAGGATTTACTGCTCAGAACAATCTATATGGAAATAAGTCTCTTTTATTTTATAAATAATGATAATAATGAAGTAGGAAACAGAACATAGTACAGTGCGAAAGAACATAATATGAAAGACACACATATTTTGATGCCTAGAATCGTAATCGGATAAGTTATCAATCTAACTAGTCAAGTATACTTGAGAAATGATATCTAAATCAAGACGTATACACAATTTTTTTAAATTTAATGTTTGATATATGTATACTAAAGCAAAGTTCTACAGTTGCCTGAATCAACAAGAGAAGAAGAAAATAAAATAAAAAAGTTAGAGAGAATACCTCAGAAACAGTTTCATGCTGCTTTTCAATCCATAGATAACTGGAACTAATTAAAATTGATTTTTGAATTATAGATATTACTGACAATTATAGATAGTTTTAAATAATGTTTGGTACAAATAAACAAAATGATTTAAACTATTCTGGAAAAATAAAGGTTTTGATAATTTTAGCTAGAAAATATCAGAAAATAGTTAATAGCTTCAATTATCAATTAAACAAATATTATATCAAGAGAATATTGAGTTTAAGAAGGCAAACAAAAACAAACTACGAGTCGTTAGGGATTAAAACTCGTAATGTATGTAACTATAAATAGTACTAAAGTAATCTCTCGGGAGGCGGATTACTTCAGTCATTCTGCATGCTTTTTCTTACTGTGTTGGCGTTCATTTACTCTGATCCTGAAGATGAATGCTCTATGGACTTTTGAATTCCATGTACAAAGTTTACTTTTCACTTATTCAAAGTGAACGGTTTTAGGTTTTTTTTCTTTAACTTGTGCCTTAAGTTATGTTGCAACATTTTCATCCTACTGTAGTTAAATTTGTTTAAATATCTCTCAAAAAGTTACCGAATAAAATTATGGCGTAACTCAGTTCAGACCAGTGTTTCCGAAGCTTTTTGAATCGCGGTCCCCTCAGAACATTTTTCAAAATTCCCGGAACCCTCTGCATTTTTTTTATCAATAGACCCCTAAATTAAATGTGATATTGATTGAAATACATATAATATTAATGCTTAGATTTTTTTGAATTAAACAAAAAATCATTAAAAAATTCTTCATAAAAACAAAGAATAGTGATTATATAAAAAAAATATGAGGGTAAATAAAATATGGCTTTGCCGTCAGACTGTCTCGCGGAACCCCAAAACTTTTTGGAGGAACACGAGAGTTCCGTGGAACACACTTTGAGAAACTCTGGTTTTAGACTATTGTGTTCTCAACCGTTGTTGTATTATGCATTGGAGGTTATTAGAAAGGAATCTTATACAAAAGACACTATTGTATGCGTTTGAAATGCGTTGTTTTACTAGTTGTTGTGTTCAAATATGGTTTGTATAACCTTAGTAACTATATTTAAAGGAGTAATGTCTGACATGAAGGATATTTTGCACCAATTTAGGAAGCATTTAGTCATATCGTCTAAACATTACTTGCAAATAACTTCTCATGAGATTTCAGAGTCGGTTATCTTCGAAAATGAAAAGAATTGTTTCCTTTAAAAAAAAGTTAACTTCTAAATGTCACGTAATGGGATAAAAACATTACGCTCACGAATTTTTGTCAGTAAGTCCCAAACGTATACTTTTATCGGAACAAAATACTCATAAATTAGATATAATTTTAAACAAAATTGTTCCCTTTCAGTAAATCAATAAATTAGCCCATTATTTACTGGAATTGCAAAAATCAGATAAAATGTAAGAAAAGAAGAGTAATATTATATATTTTTTAAATCGACTGAAGTGTTTATAATTCTTCATTAAAAAACAAAACAAAAATTAATAAAGAAACATGTGAATCGATAGTCTTAGAAGAACAGCTCTTCCAGCTTTGACATTGTTCACTTTTGTTAGAAACGTTATTTACTTTTAGAGTATTTAAACCTTTATGAAATACTGAATTTATATAACATGCTTATCTTAGTAATTATTCCCATAGAATTTTCCCTTAGTTTTTGAACAACTAACTTCCAGACAAAACTTAGTTAACACTGTCTGAACATTTTATTTGCTTCATTTCAGAATCACTGAGAGGGTAAAAACAATTGCACGCAGTATATTCCATTAAAAAAGAAAGATTTCATCTTTAGTTTGGCAACAGCAACGTCAAATGCAGCTGGTTTTTCTCCTTATTCATCATTTGACGGACAAACTTTACTACATTTTCAAAAGACAATGCATCAAGTCATACGCACGGAAGTGTCAGAAACTTGTATTTGCTCCATAATTTACTCTTGACGCTATAAATTTTAATCTGTATTATGTCTTATGGTGTTGCGTTTCTTTTCCGGGATTGTCTCTAATTTCTTTTCGTTTTATGCGTGATAAATAGAGATGTACCGTCAGGGGATGCCGAAGTATACATTCAGATGCAGTTATGCATTAAATCAAGTGTTCGTGCTACTGTTAAAAAAGGTTTTTCTCACACTCTTATTAAATACCCTGTAAAAATATATTGTATCTTTACCACACGATTTTTCCTATTTACTTATCTAGTTAGTTTAGAAAAGCAGTGTTGTATGTGGGTTCCTTATAATTTATTAGCTACGGATTTTTTCCACGATGAATAAAAACGATCGAGACACGTTTTATCCCTCTATGAAAGAGGTTTAAATTTTATGAACTATACTAGCTGAAAACCCGTACTTCGCTACGGAGTACATTCAAATTAAATACAATGGTCAATGTATGCAATTCATGCCAAATATATATATATATATATATATATATATATATATATATATATATATATATATATATTATATGATAAATACTGAAGGATAACTTTAAAGATAAAATAATGTAGAAGAAAATATTCAAATTAAATCTAATATAAAGAATACTAAAGAATATAGTACAG
The DNA here is from genome assembly GCA_907164885.2 of Dolomedes plantarius. NCBI lineage: Eukaryota > Metazoa > Arthropoda > Arachnida > Araneae > Dolomedidae > Dolomedes > Dolomedes plantarius. Next base: position 88,673,178 of record OU015491.1, on the reverse strand, counting down.
TTAATAAAGTACAGTTTGTAGAACATTTCTTTTACTGTATTTTAAAATTTTTTGGATAATGTCCAATCGTCTGCCGTGATATCAAGAAAAAAAAGTATATTTTTTGTCTATTTAGTTGTTATGCACGTGACGATAAATTTATTTAAAGTACAAGGAAAATATATCCCGTGATCAGCATTTAATAAATTAAATTCTAAACATGAATCTTTAAAAATTCAAAAATCAGGAAATGGAGATAAATATTCGAAAAAAGATTTCATTTTAAAGAAATTTTTATGATCTTTCTCGTGATATAAATTTTATAACCCTCAAATTATTATTTTAAATGCAAACTTTAAAAAAGTAAAAAAAAACAGCTTAAAAATTTAATTTTAAAAAATCCAAGAAGAGTTTTTGAAAAATCTTTCTTAGTGCACCCCTACACTTTAAGAAGAATCGCCATGCAAAATTTCAGCCCTTTAGGTCCAGCGGTTTGGTCTGTGCGTCGTATGTCAGTCAGTGAATGAGTCAGTTACGGAACTGTTTTATATACAGTGGCTCCCAAAAGTTTTCGTACACTTACGATTTTCAATGAAATAGGGGTCTATCCGTTGATTAAAATGAATATTTCAGAATGGGTAATTAATAATAAGATCTATAATCTATTCTTAACAAAACTACATGAAATAATTTGAAAACATAGTAAAACTTTATTTTTAAGAAACCAATAATCAAAAAGTAACAAAACTTTATCTCACAAAAGTCCTCGTACACTTGTAAAAAATCTCTACATATTAGTAAATATTCTAATTTTTCGTCAAATTAATATTTAGTAGGATATCCTTTAGCATCCACATCAGCTTTTAAACGTCTGGGAATAGACTGCTTTAGTTCTTTTGTAATTTTTGCATCAATGTTCATCCATTCTTCCATCATAATTGTTTTTAGTTCACTTTTCGTGTGAATGTCGTGTTTTCGTACTCGAACCTCCAGTTCTCTCCAAATATGTTCTATTGGGTTTAAATCTGGTGATTGAGGTGGTGTTTTCAAAACTTGTGGACAATTATAGAGACACCAGATGCGAACGTTGAGAGCCGTGTGCTTAGGATCGTTATCTTGATAAAAAACAAAGTTGTTTCCAATACCCAAATTTTGAGCTGATAATTTTAAATTGTCTCTTAAAATATTTATAAAAACAGCATGATTCATTATGCCATCAATAAATACCAAATTTCCTAGTCCTGATGCTGAAATGCCCCCCCACACAAGTATACCTCCACCGGCATGCTTAACTGTTCCTACTAAGTTCTTGGGATTAAGTTCCTCATTTTTTCTTCTCCATACAATTATACGCCCATCAGCACAAAAAATGTTCATCGGCAAATAAGACATTATTTCAATAGGTTTGGGGCTTATTTATCATTGATAGTGCGAAGGGAAGCCTAAACTTTCTGTTTTTCTCACTCACAAAAAAATTTTTATGGGCAGAACGCCCATGTAATCCAGCTGTTCTGAGAACTCGTCAAAATATTTCAGGTGAAATTGAAGTAGAAAATGTTTCATTGAATTCTGCAGAAACTTTTACAGCACTCAAACGTGAATTTTTCACAAATTTTCTAATTATAAATCTCTGATCACTTTTTCTTAATTTGCCGGACGGCCTTTTCTTACCTTCTTTTCGATCCAATTTTCTTCTTTAAAGCGTTTTTTCACATACTGCACAGTAGAATGGGATAAATTAAGTAATTTAGCAATATTCCGAACTGATTTACCACTACTATGATGAAAAATAATCAATTTTCGAATGCTGTTTGTTGTTTCTTTACGACTACGAGCCATTTTTAAATAATAAATAAAATATTACGGAATAGGCAAGCAAATATTAAAGCCAAACGATAATTTAAATGCCACCACAATTCAAAAATAAAAATAAAGCGCCAGACGATAATTTTAATTATGAATTTATCCGAAAATATTTCAGTGTACGATGTGATTGTGAGATAAAGTTTTTGTTACTTTTTGATTACTGGTTTCTTAAAAATAAAGTTTTACTATGTATTCAAAATATTTCATGTAGTTTTGTTAAGAATAGATTATAGATCTTATTATTAAATACCCATTCTGAAATATTCATTTTAATTAATGAATAGACCCCTATTTCATTGAAATTCGTAAGTGTACGAACACTTTTGGGAGCCACTGTATATAGACTAGCAGAAAACCCCCCCACTTCGCTACGGAGTACATTCAAATATAATACGACGGTCAATGAATGCAACTAATGCCAATATATATATACAGCCGAACATCCATATATCGAAGTAGCAAATTGCAGGAAAAAAAATTCGATATATAGAAATTTCTATATATAGAATTGAGCTTAGTTTTATCATAATTTTCCTTAAAAAAAATTAAAGCTAATTTTTGTATACGAAACTACATTTATATTTTATATGCGAATCTCATTAAATGAAAGTTAATAACTAAAAAATGAATTAATATGAAAGATTTATTGAGTACTACTTATCTTAAAAAAACAATAATGCAGACAATGATCACAGTTACATTCTTTTTAAAAAAAAACTACGAATATCTTGCTGAACAACCACTTTTGCAGAAAGTTCAAAGAAATGTTCGTATTTATTCAGTCCACTAAAAACTTCATCAGGGACATTTTCCGCGAATTGAAGTCCACGACGTATTGTTTCAAATGCTAAAAATTGGGAGATTTTATTCTAAAGTGGAATAAAATCTCCCAATTTGTCTTGAAAAAAATTTCGATATATAGAGATTTTTTCGATATATAGAAAGAATTTTTCTATGTAATGAACATGGAGATTCGCTAAGAGTTCGATATATAGAAAATTTCGATATAGGGAAGTTTGATATATGGAGGTTCGATTGTATATATATATATATATATATATATATATATATATATATATATATATATATTTATTTACAATAAATACGACGAGCAATGTATACAATTGATGTAAATATATATATATATATATATATATATATATATATATATATTTATAAAAAAATGGAACGGATATTTTTATAGACAAAATAATGTAGAAGAAAATATTCAAATTATATCTAATAGAATACTGAAGAATATAGTACAGTTAATATAGTACAGTTTGAGGAATATATCTTTTACTGCATTTTAATATTTTTTTGGATAATGTCCAATCGTCTACCACATTAGTAGGGAAAATTTTTTTTTTTGTCTATTTAGTTGTTATGCACGTGACGATAAATTCATTTAAAGTACCAGAAAAAAAATCGCGTGATCAGCATTTAATAAATTAAATTCTAAAAATTAATCTTTAAAAATTCACCAAAAATCAGAAAATGGAGATAAAGATTCGAAAAAGATCTCATTTCATGGGAATTTTTATGATCTTTCTCATGATATAAATTTTACAACCCTCAAAGTATTATTTTAAATGCAAACTTAAAAAAAGTTACTAAAACAGCTTAAAAATTTAATTTAAAAAAATCTAAAAAGAATTTTTCAAAAATCTTTCTTAGTGTATCCTTACACTATAAGAAGAATCGCCATGCAAAATGTCAGCCCTTTAGGTCCTGCGGTTTGGTCTGTATGTTGTATGTCAGTCAGTGTGTCAGTTACGGAACTGTTTTATATATAGAGATTATACGTATTAATATTTATATTTGCAATGAAAAATAACCAAATGAGCTTTCCTTATGCATTGCCAGGCTGGTTTTATGACTGGAACGCTGGGTTCAAGGGTCCTGGACATGATGTTCACTCCTGACGGTCATTATTAAAAATATACTTTCTACATTAGTAATAAATTATGATAGGGACCCATATGATACTGAAACTTTTGGTTTCTTCTGTAATGGTTTATTGGTAACAATATGTGAACATACAGCAGTGGCGCACCCAGGGGGGGGGAAGGGGTCCTACCCCCAATGCAATAGAATTGCATTATGAATATTGATTTTGCATTAAAAATATTTTTATCCGTTCATCTCGGTCCCCCCCCCCCCCCCCAAAAAAAAAAAAAAATCCTGGGTGCGCCACTGACTTACAGGAAGTAATAGTGATAGATGAACTACATACACGCTACACACCTTGTCGGCTAAGCAAGTGTCTCAGTGCTTTACTTGATTGTTGTTGTTGTTGTTATTGTTTCTTATGCCCCCTGGCTGGAAGTTGCATACCAGGTCAATATAGGCTACGGGCTGAAGTGTGCGGCCCCGGTTTGAAATAGCATCATAAGGGTCGAAGTTCGTCTTAGCTAGTTGACACCTCAATTTTGATTGTGTACCCCCAGAGTTGACATCTGGGGGGATCGTACCCTTTCCCACCCTCACTGACCTTTATAGACAGATTTTCTGGTCTACGGGTTTAACGTGTCCATAACCCGCCTAGACATAGAGGTGGCGCGCGCCGGGATTCGATACGAGCACCCTCACCATCGAAATCCAGCACGTTACAGCAAGGCCACCTCAAGACCCCTTGATTTTTGTTAATCTTAAAGGAGAACGCTCGTGTTCGTCACTGCGAAACCAGGCATGAACGACGTCCCGGACCTTTACTTCAGCTGCGCTCGACATGTTCCGTGCTCTCATGTCCTTTGCAAAACACACCATGTCAGACAATCATGTCCATACGCATCTTTCGTACGACGATACGTTTCGGCTCCACTAACACCTTCTGCCTTCAAAAATTGAACAGCAACCCGCTGGGCTTGTTTGAATAAATCCATGTCCCGACCGTGCGTAGTCACCTTAATTAGACATGCTAAAACAGCACACTGACTGTTAGGAACAATATCCTATAATAATTACAAGATAAAAAGAACTTTTTATATACCATGTTTTTAAATTTTCTGTTGAATGATATAAACTTGACAATTCTATGTATTAATAAATACTTTTTAAAAATGTGTCGGACGAATTATCCTATCAACTTGAAAGAAAATGAAGTTAATTAGAAGTTAACTTGCGTTTAACTTTTCATTCCCGTTCCGTCCGATAGATGGCTGCACCAGTCTACAAAACAAAATTAACTTAAAATAATAAAAAAAATTGTAAAAATATGCTTAAAGATGGCTAAAAGTATTAAGAAAATGCTTTGTCATCGTGTTCTGAGCTATTCTAAAAGTTTTAAATGTCTAGCTAGTCGGGCAGTTAGTTAAAAATCGATTGCAAGATTTGTACTGGACAAACACACAAACACACACACAAACAAGAAAGTAAGTTAATAAAAACATGGAAAAAATACGAAATTGTCCTACCTCAAATAACTGGGGAAAGCTGCAGGTAATCCGTTGAGTAGGCAGTGTCATCCTCTGTAAACTGGCTGGATGAATAATCCGTGTAATACATTAAATATTTACTGGCACAAATTTATAGGCCAGTTACTTACACACAAAAAAACCGACATCAAAGCTAAAATGCAATGGCTTCTGTCAAAACGGAAAGTATTCTGATTCATCTGCGCTTTGCGCATGTCCGTATTGGGTGACGCTCGCGACAGGAACCAAGGGGGTGACGGTTCGGGGCCTCTGCTGGTGATACTGACACTCTCCGACGATAACATCTTGGCTTCATGACATAATGTAATCAACCGTCGCAAACTGAAAGCTCTGAGTATTTGATCGTTGTCACTAATACAGAAGTATCACTTTCATTTGGGGAACTGTTTTGTATTAAATCCCTTAAACTTCTTTTCAGTAGTTTTTAGAACATTTTCTTTCGAAAACGTGCTGAGTATTATATAAATATATGGCCTGGAGCCATAAGCATGTTTATATGATTTTCAAGAATTGTAGAGTGTGTATTTATACTCCCACACAAACACAAACACTTCCATATACCTTTTTTAATGTTTTAAGCGTGATAAGAATCTTACTGTGTAAAATTTTTAAATATCTCAAGTATGATATACTATTTAATTATTTCTACAGAATGTGGAAAGCATCGGTGATCTCATAGCACGGATTACACAGATGGCAGAATGATGGACTGAAGGTTAGGAGACCACAGGCTCAAATCCTGCACCTGTAATAAAAATATCTGGCCAATAGAAAGAACAACTTTATGAAGCATACGACAAATATTCACTGTGGGAAAAAATGGTAGTGTCTAGTCATTACTCAAAAATAAGTAAATATGTATGATCAGGTCCTGTGTCTTTGGTCTTAAAAAGAAAGGGGGGGGGTATAAGGTGGAAATGAATAAAAATAGCTCTACCTCCAATATCCAACCTTGTTAAGTTGGTATATATATAGTTGATAGAATATTGACCTCAAGGTGTGATGACCTGGATTTGACGTGATGTCTTGGTATGGTCATTAGGTGTAAAAATTTAAATGATGGAGACAACATATTTAATTTAACTCTCGTCTAAAATAAATATAAAAGAAATATTAATACCGGGATTTTCAAATGATATGTAATATTATTATAAGTGTATACATAAAGAATAGTAATATTTAAATGCTTTTAAATACATAATGGCAGCTGAAAAGGGAAAAAGAAATTTCATATTAAATATTATTAATTTTTAAAAACTAATGTTTCCCATGTATATATAAGCCATAAATAATAGAAAGTAATATCGACTTACTGTCGAGGCATTACTCAATTTTAGAGATTTGTGTTCCGTACCGTATTAGTGTACACCAATACGGTACGCTACGAATTGATTTTACCGTATTGGTGTACACCAATACGGTATTTTGATTATTAAATTTGACGGTATTTTAAATTCCCTGCATGTGTAAAAGTACTGTGAAAGAAATGTTAAGAAAAATGCCATCCATACTTTAAAAGAGAAAATAGTGTATAAGTATAATATGGCCGTCACACAATTCGTAATTTCATTAAATGACTGAAACTAAAACCTTTCAAAATTGCTCATAAAAAGCACCAAAAAAAATATCCGAAATTCGAGGCATCTAAAAGTTTTTTTCACATTCAGTATTCAATATTCAATTTCAGATCCAATTTTTCATCGCGAAATTACAACGTTTAAACCGTATGACTTGATCCTTTTTGGATCGCATTAAAATTAGCATAAGAAGAGCGGCGAGTAGTAGAGCCTCTTGACGACTTGGGAACAAAAGAAATCTGAAACTTCCTGACAATATCGTGAGCTCGTGTTCATAAACCATATGGTCGAAAAATTGCCAAGAGCGTTCGCAAAAGATGGATGAGGGAAAGCGACCACCTGCGTTTGACAAGGTGGTTGCCAGATGAAAGTAGAGAGAGTGTTTTTTTTTTTTTCTTCTGATTGGAACTCAATTTGAGTTATAGATCTTAACAAGAGTACACATGGAAGTTTTAGATGAATGGAAGAAGTTTTGACGTAATTATATACAAATTTATCCTAGGTACTCGAGATCTGATCTAACTTTTGATGAAAATTAAAATAAATGCATGGCGCTTAGCCTAAAATTATGCATTTCTATGAAAAATATTCTATGCCTTATTTTATAAAAGTCTGAAATAAGTAATTACCATGATGTCACAGCATATCACTTTAAATTTATTATAGGTTGGAGATAAGTATTTATTTTTTTATACCCAAAGAAATAATTCTGAATAAAAAATTTCCAACCTGTTTTAACACCAATTTTGCTCGTTTTTTAGAGGACAAACGTCTAATTCAAACACTTTTATATTAAAGTGTGAGTTTAGAAAACAAATCTGAAGTAATACCTTTTTTATACTATAAGGGTAATGCTTATATTTTAAATTTAACTATCTCCTTTATTTTTTTAAATTCTGAGAAAAACATTTTTTTAACTCAATTCAATTATCAGATTTGTTATTACGTGTACTAAACTGTAGTTTTTCATACTGGATAATCGAAGTTTTTTAAAGTTTTTTCTAACAGTATTTATAATGAAATTTTAGAATTCGTTTTTGATACTGTAATGTTGAAATTAGTGATAACTATTTGAATGATAGATTAAATTGTAGTTTTGAATTTATATTTTGCTTATATCTAACAGTTTATAAAAAATTAATTTTAACTTTCTAATATACAACTCAAAATTTTGACTCTCCTTGTACAAAACCACCATTTCAGTGTTCGATAATGGGAGTTGTCGCTAATGTTATTCTCAAATGTTGTCTGTAATAAATTTTACAGGTTGTGAAAATAATATGGTACTCAAATTCCTTGAGTACCATATTATGTATTTTCACTTTGATCAGGTCCTGGTTTGTATTCTAGGTGAGAAACTATCAATTCTACACACAAAATGAAGCACATTTTAACAAAAAAAACAACATTTAATAATCTGCGAAGTTTGGATTTCAGACTTCGTCTAAACAGACGCCATTACAATTTTAAAGCAATTGCTCTTTCTGAATCTATCGTGCGACGCAGTGCCCTCTATAATAACAAATCTTTACACAGGTGAAGTTAATTTCCAATCTTTCTATTTATGAATTTATATTTTATCATATCTTTGTTTGGACTAAAATGCCATATAGTGTAGAAATATTATATTTAATTTGATATTTCTTTTATATGTATTATTAACGCAAAGAATGGTTTTAACTCTTTACACAGATATAGAAAGAGCCACTGGAATTGCGTTTGTAGAAAAAAAAAACATAACTTCAGTAGCCAATTATTGGTATCAATGTAGCTAAGGCTTTTCGTAAGATATTATTTATGTATTTGAAGGGCGAGAAATGTCTGATCTGTTTCGTTAATATTTTGAAATAGTTATTACTTAATATAAATGTTACCCTATATATCACGTATATAGTTTGCGAAAATAATATAGAATGGAAATAAAAATGGTGTGAGAGACATTAAATATTTATTCGTAAAAAGAAATATTTGAATTAATGATAGAAATATTCTTTTTTAATTAAACCTTATGTGATTATACTTAACCCTTCAGCGGGCGCACCAATTTTTGTAACACCACCAGGCGCGCGTTGCATAAAGTGCAACGTCTCTTTAAACCTTGATTATTCGTTTTGTAATCAACTTTTTTTTTCAAATTGGAAATAATAATTCTGAATTTTATGACAAGATATAAAATGTTCATAATATTGAGATTATTTATAATTAAAGATTAAAAATGAATAAGAAGAAATTTTCATAAAAAATTAAAATTTATTTTTAAAACAGAAATAATTTGTTCAATTCTCTTCAGTTTTCTTCAATTTCTTCCCATCGCAAACATATAGTACGGATTTTGCAATGCGCCTTGCATGAAAAACTATTATATTTATCACACTTTATCGTGGGGGTTACATTATTTAGCCGTTCGCATATGTTACACTTTCCTCTTTTTGTTGCCGTCACCTATGGTTCTGCTTCTCGGGTAGTTTCCACTTTATATTTTAGTAAGAATCCAGTTATGTCTGAAGGAAGAGATAGAATATTTGCCCGTGTCTTCAAGTGGCTTTCGAGAAGTTCTAAAGCCAAAGAATGCAGATACAATGGCCTTATTTCAAAACTGTCCGGTTTATTGGATCTAGGACAACTTGCAAATTGATTCCCATTATGTCCAAAAACCTGGGCTTGTGGCGGCCCTGTGGTACAGCGCGCTGGTTTTCGGTGCTGAGGTTGCTCATATCGAATCCCGGCGTTGCGCCACGAAAAATGCCTCCGTTCGTGTCATCCCTTCATAGGGGGTAATGCTGTCAGTCTATATGGTGCCCCCACAATAAAATGGGCAGTAAAATTGCAGCGTAGTACAGGCGAATGTTTGATTACAAATGCCTCCGCATTGGTTTAAAAAAAATGTCCAAAAACCTAAAAAAACAACGAGAGAGCCCATCTTCGGGATATGCAGGATACACTGTAATAGCTGAACATTTGATCCACTGCATCAACTCCTGCTTTTGTCGTATTGTAATCAAGTATAATCGCTGGTTTACCAGAATCGTCATCCACTGTTGCATCATCATGCATTGTCGAAAAAAGTATGACTACCTTATTTTTTTTCGTAGCATAGGAACATAGTGATTAGAACATCCAAACCTTACATTTAAAAACAAACCATTCAAAATTATGAAAATGTTGCACTTTATACATGGGCGCGCCCGCCGAAGGGTTAAATGAGGATATTCAGCAACTCATAACTCATCACGATGGTACTGATCTTATATTATTACTGAAGTTATGGAAACACCGTAAATTTTCTCGCGCTACACATTATATATATATATATATATATATATATATATATATATATATATATATATATATATATATATATATATATATATATATATATATATATATATAAATTAAATATTAGGCCCTCCATTCTATAATTTAAATTCCCTTTCCTAAATCCAATCCCCAGTAACATTACTTTATCGGTTAAAAACCCATAGCAACAGAACTTCCCATGAAAATGCATGCCTTGCATATCTACACGTGTATACGTCTGGAGACAGGCGTGGGTTCGCGTCGCCAGCCCCAATTTTTGATGACACTTCAAAATAACAGGCACATGCACCTCGCTTCTAGCACGTAAGGTTGAAAGGTGGTATCTTCGCTTCCGAGCATCTGATATGGATGGAAGTACTTTTTATCGCTCTAAATAAAACGATTCGACCCGACTGCTTCCAAATTTGATTTAATTCCTTTTCAGGCCGAGTCTAGCTCCAGCCAAGTAAATATGAGCTAGTTTTCCTTTTCTGGTTGCATTTTAAGAACGAGATGTAATGGATATATTACATTAGAGTCGACAGGATTCGAACCTGTGCGGGGAAACCCCAATGGATTTCGAAGTCCGTTGGGGTGGATTCGCACATGACGAATCACTAATGTAATATATCCATTACATCTCGTTCTTAAAATGCAACCAGAAAAGGAAAACTATCTCATATTTACTGGGCTGGAGCTAGACTCAGCCTGAAAAGGAATTAAATCAAATTTGGAAGCAGTCGGGTCGAATCGTTTTATTTAGAGCGATAAAAAGTACTTCCATCCATGTCAGATGCTCGGAAGCGAAGATACCACCTTTCAACCTTACGTGCTAGAAGCGAGGTGCATGTTCCTGTTATTTTGAAGTGTCATCAAAAATTGGGGCTGGCGACGCGAACCCCCGCCTGTCTCCAGACGTATACAAGTGTAGATATGCAAGGCATGCATTTTCATGGGAAGTTCTGTTGCTATGGGTTTTTAACCAATAAAGTAATGTTACTGGGGATTGGACTTAGGAAAGGGAATTTAAATGATATAATGGAGGGCCTAATATTTAATTTATTACTTACACACACACACACACACAAACAAACAAACACACACACACACACACACACACACACACACACACACACACACACACACACACATATATATATATATATATATATATATATATATATATATATATATATATATATAATATGCAAGGCATGCATTTTCATGGGAAAGTTCTGTTGCTATGGGTTTTTTTATTAATAAAAGAGAGTGTTTGTGTGTGTGTGTGTGTATGCGATCCCCAGGCGAATCTGTGAAACTTACAGACGTCAAATTTGGTACACGAGTAGTGCAGACTATGGGAAGGTGCACCTCGAAGCCCGAATTTTAAATTTTATTCTAGAAATTTTTTATTTTATGTTTATTTATACTTTAATCAATTTTTAAATTGATTTTGGTTAACAAACATTCTTAAAATCCCGGGCAATGCCATCTGTAATTAGGAATACCTCCAGCTTTTCCTTTCTTACAGAACAAAACTCATTTCGGAAGTTTCATTGAACGTAAAACGAATAATTTCTGTTGTGGCATCTAAAAAGGTATTTTAAGTAAACAATTAAACTTTGAAGCGTATTCCCATCTTTAACATTACAGTAATAAGCATTACATCTTATTAATAAAAGCGAATGTTTTCTTATTAATAAAAGCGAATGTTTGCGTGTGTGTGTGTGTGTGTGTGGGAGGCCCCCAGGCGAATCTCTGAAACTTACAGCCGTGAAATTTGGCACACGGGTAGTGCAGACTGTGGAAAAGTGCTCCTCGAAGCCCGAATTTTAAATTTTATTCTAGAAAATTTTTTATTTTATATTTTGTGGGATATTTTATGTTTTTTTTAACTTCAGATTACGATATCTCGGCAAAAAATGATCGTAGAATTTTGATCTTTTTACAATCTAAGACTACAGACATTTCTCCTTCAAATAAGACCTCATTAGTTTAAAAATAATTAAAAACAGACTAATATTTTCATGAAAATATTAAATCCACTTTTTCGATAAATTTATGCACTTTTTAGCATATACGGTCGATGCTCTTCGTGTTTTTATCTTACAAAGAAAATATTTACATCATCTGGAAGATGAAAGCTTTCTCATTCATATAAACCTCATTTCAAGTCTCTATCTTAAAATTTCGATTTTTAATTGAATTTTAAAGAACGATATTTCAACACAAATTTTATGTGGTTCTTTCAACGCGGTACTCTAGGCGTTAGAATCAATCATTTATAAGAAATGCACATGCGCACAAGGAAACGTTTTATTTACTTTTGCCGGTGTTCACTTTTTCTGTATTCTGTCAATTTTTGTTTAATTTAGTTACTTGTTTGCATATTCTTTCTTTTTATGCTTCTGAATGAAACTCTGGAATATTTTTTATTATCATTATAATACTTCGAAACTTAACAATGTTTACCAGGGGTGTTTTAAAACAACTGTTAATTATGTTTGTGTTTAGCTTTGAGAAAAAGTAGTTTTGTAAAGGTTTTTTGGTCTTTTATGCTAAAATAGCACTTACAAATCAAAAAAAGAAACAAAAACTTACCTGTAAGTAGCATACCTTTTTTATAAATTGATCAATTTGAAGTAATTTTTAATGAAATTTAGCTAAAACACCTATCATTCTGCACAAAATCCTAAAGCTAATATTTTAAACTAATTTTAGCTTTTGATTGTGGAAATTTTTTATGTTAAAACATGTTAACAATGTATTAAATATACATTGTTTTGTACGTCAAATATAGTTGCAAATTAATTTTATAGAAATTTGTGGTATGACTTTCTTAAGTAGCATGATTTATTTTTTCTCGATGATATCTTTTTCTTAATTGCCATATTTTGAGAACATAACTTTTTTAAATTAAAAAAACACAAATAACAGTTTAGGTTAACAAGAATTATTGTCAAGAATTATATTTCACATGATTGGACAAGCCACAGGTCAAGAAGTGTTGAAATTAATGGAGGTAAGGTTCATTTTTTTTACATGCAGAAATTTTTTCATGTCCTGATTCATAAATTAGAATCGATAGCTGATTTATACCTAATTTATATTTTTAGAATTTAACTTCTTACTTCTGTTTTAACCTCCTTTTCTATTTTACAATCATGTTTTGTTTTACTATTATTGAAGTGTGTAAAATATTTTTCATTGCTTACTACGATTTAAATTTTTTTTTGTATTATTGGCCTGTACTTTTTTATTCATACTGTGTTAGTCATACTGTTATTTTTTCTACGTTATTTATACTGTATGTAGATTTTAAATTGATTTGGTATTGTTTACTTTTCAGCTTTTCCCGAATGATTTTCCGAATCTTTACCCCGGAAAGAGAAGCGAGACTGGAAGAAATCAGACAACAACAGCAAAGAATAGTTGGACAAAAACCACAGGATGGTCATGATTTGTTAGCAAGAGTGTTTCATGAAAACCAAAAATCACTTATGAGTCTCATCACAAAGTCAAAGATTTTTGGAGAAGTTAGGTGTCATATGTACACCATAATTGCAGTTTTGGCTGATTTAAACTCTGTATTCTCACATTTTGATGCCCCTGTAGCAGTAGTGGATTACATGGTTAACTGGAGTTACTCATTTTGTTCCATTTTAAAGGAATTAGGCTGTGGTTCATATGGGAATGGCGTTTAGAAACATACGGCATATGAGGCAGATATTACGGATCAAATAATAGCCAAAGATGACACCACTTCAGTCAGTTGTCACAAAACAACTGTCTCTGTCCACATGTTGCAGAAGCCTCCTCTAGACGATTTCTTCATTCGGGAATGGCGTTTAGAAACATACGGCATATGAGGCAGATATTACGGATCAAATAATAGCCAAAGAAAGCAAGTGTCTATAGACAATGCGTGGATTGTCCCGTATTGCCCTCTACTAACCACAATTTTCAATGCCCATATAAATGTAGAGTACTGTGATTCAGTTTTATAGTGTGGCGTGTGAGTGGAACACTGGTGTGTGGTTTTCAAATAATTTTAGCTTTTACTGGAAATTAGCAGAACATTAGCATCCAAAACAGTAATCGCTTGGAAAGTTTTTATTTATATACACAACTCACTACCATAATACTCTTAAAATTTATATTTTAACGCATTTCGGTTACTGCTGTTGTTTGTAAACACACGATCTTCATTGCCATGCTTATTTCAGAAATTTCTCATTGAGATGATGCTCATTTAATGCGTGTTTTCAAAAGTGAAATATACCATGTTCTGTAAATGCCCCGAAAATATTTCTATACTGGAGATGTAGACAGATTAAAGAATTTAAATAAACTTTTGTGTAATTTATACATTTGTGTGTTTAATTATTTAAATTAATAGATTTATATTTTTTATACGTTTTATTCGTTCATTCTTTTATTGGTTTATAGTGTTGCGTGTGAGTGGAACACTGGTGTGTGGTTTTCAAATGATTTTAACTTTTACTGGAAATTAGCAGAACATTAGCTTCCAAAACAGTAATCGTTTGGAAAGTTTTGAATTTAATTTATTAAATGCTGATCACGAGATTTCTTTTCCTTTTGTGATACTTTAAATTAATTTTGCGTCACGTGCATAACAACGAAATTAATTGACAAAGAAAATATTAAAATACAGTAAAAGATAAAATTTAACCACTAGACAAATTGAGATGGAAATTTTTAAAAATTTTGTTCAAATTAGTATGTTTTATGGATATTAAATCAAATCTATATATAAAACTGTAATTTCCTCTCAAAATATGCTTCGCCATGACGATAAATAAGTCCCAAGGCGAAACTTTAAAATATGCTGGCGTACATTTACGAGAAAATTGTTTCTCTCACGGTCAGTTTTACGTAGCTTGCTCACTCGTAAGCTCGCAGACGAGCCTGGTAATATTAGTTCCGCCCAATGAAGAAACAAAATATATTGTTTATAAGAATATCCTCTAAAAAGCAATTTCACTACTTTTTCATTGTAATTATCCTAAAATGCGTAAATCCCCCGTAGCGAAGCACGGGTATTCAGTTAGTAACCGATAAAGTAATGTTACCGGGGATTGGATTTAGGAAAGGGAATTTAAATGATAGAATGGAGGGTCTAGTATTTAATTTATTACTTACACACACACACACACACACATATATATATATATATATATATATATATATATATATATATATATATATATATATATATATATATATATATATATATATATATATCATGCAATGAAATTTTCATAGAGATAACTATTAAGTGACTAGTATTTTCCTAGTTCTAACTACTAGTTCCTACTTCTCTTTAGCGACTAACAGGCGTGTTTAGCGAACATTCTCTGTGCTCGGCATGCTAATACTAGTTGGTTTAATGATATATCGTCAAATAAATGGAATCTCATAAACAATGTAAAAATATCCTGATAATGAAATAGGAAAAATGCAGTTAAGTTACAGAATTTCGCTTGTCGCATGATCATGTGACATTATGATCATAATGTCACATGATCGTAAAAAACACAAGACTCGTGCACAGCTAATAACATACGCGTCAAAATTTACGAAACTATTGCACTATCATCAGTACCCGGGCAGTTAAAACATCATATTCGGGGGTATACTTTAGGATTTTGTAGGTACTTTAGGTCATTGTTTCTAAAACTCATCCTTTTACAGGAATCAGTACTAATTTTTTTCACTTATAAAGTGGTGTCTCATTAGTGAAAGTAACGTTTGTCGGGTATTACGATGCCTGAGATAGTTGCATGGAATCTGGTAAAGCGAGTAGGAATTCGCATTCTGTAAATGGTGGCCATTTTGAATGTTTTAAGATCATTTATATATTAAAAATGCCCAGAAGATTGGCTATGACACCATTAGTTCTCTTGCCTTCCAATACCTCTGAACTTTACAGTTAAGAACACAATTTCAGAGCACGAGTCTTGTGTTTTTTACGATCATGTGACATTATGATCATAATGTCACATGATCATGCGACAAGCAAAATTCTCTAACTTAACTGCATTTTTCCTATTTCATTATCAGGATTCTTTTTACCTTGTTTATGAGATTCCATTTATTTGATACGATAAATAGAATTACTTTTGATTCCACAGAAGGTTAATATCTCAACACAAAGATAAAATAATTCTATTCAACGATTAATCACGTAATGTAAAAAAAAAATATTTTGTATATCCTCTTATGCATAAGTCTATTTTCATTCTTTTCACATTAAAAGTAAATAAATAACGTATCGGAAAATCCCATTCTTTTTAATATAAGGTCGGTGTTTATAGTATAGTCTAGGGAAACCATTTCTTCGAAAGAATTAAAATTTAGAGTATCAGAATTACGTTCAAAGAATTTAGAATTTCTCGAGAATTTCTTATTACTTGGCTTTATGGAAGTAATGTTGATTTTATCATTGAAAAAATATCCTTGGAATAAAAAAAATTCAAATGAATAAGCTTATGAAAAATATACATAATCATATTTTTAATAAACCTCAATTTGCATGACACTTTAATTCTGTTTCTAAAAATGTTTCTCGGGCTCAATTCAGGCACAAATAAATATCATTATCAAAAGTACAACGAGCTTAAACAAAGTAAAAAGCGCATTTAACTGTGTAATTTCAAGCATCTGAATAACTGCCAAATGTAAATATTTTCTCTCATTCTGTTTATATTCTTTCCCTCCAACGGTTAGCTTTATTTTGAAGCGTATAAAAGAGCTGAGATTTTTTATTACATTAAGGAAGCTTTCAAAGCAAAGTATATATTAAATTTTGTATAGAACCTTTTTCCCCCCTTACTGTATCTTGTACAATAGGTGAGAAAAGTATTCGTAATTCAATTGTTTAAAAGAAATGCTCCTCTTCCGCAATCCTTTTTAGTCTTCTTCTCTTTCCGCGTACCTTTATTTTGAGATTTTAGATTTAAAAACCATGGAACTTATTTTTTCTTATGTAACAATATTTCTTTTTTATGCTCTGGAAACATTTTTATTCCCGTTCCGTTTGAAGTATCAGAGTAAATAGGAACGTAAGAACTAATATATCTGAATAAAATAAATGTTTGAAACAATTAGAGAATTAAAGAAAACTGTAGAGAAATATTATTTGAAGTGGCTATGAGGTTTTTTTAAAACTTTATATGCACAAACGTATCACTGTAATTGCTTAAAACATATTTCTGAGGAAGATTTTAAAACGGTCGCTGCTTCCAGTTAAATTTATGGATAGACTGATAAATGGAGTTGGATCACCAAACAAGGGTAAAAGAAAGCATTCATAGAATCATTCTATAGGCTTTACTGTAGAACCTCTAAAATCTAGTCACTCATTACTCTAGTTCATACTGATGTAATATATCCTAGAGTAGAAAAACATATTAAAGATAGTCCAATTCATCATGATAGTGTCGTAAAACCAGAGCACTGTAGCCAACCACAGCTCTAGCTAATTTTTGTGACTAATCACAAGGAAACAAATCCGGGATTGCTTATTCTTCAAGTTCTTAAGTTCTGTCCTCAATCCATCGCAGAAAATATCACTTATCAAAGGAAAACACATCACGATTAGCTTCACTTCTCAATTTTTTATCGTTGAACTTCTGAATTTAAGGAATTACCACTCCATCTGATGTTTGTGTGACATAACTTATCAGTGAAAAAAAAGAGAAAATGAAAGACAGTTTATCCTTCAGGATTTTTTTATGAAAAGCTGCAATTTAGTCCTAAACCACTCTAGCTAAGACCGATGGGAGATCTAGCAAAAAAACACGTCAATGATACCTTAATTCTTTAGGATTTTAGTGAAGAACCTCTGCATTCTATCCAGCCACAGTAACAGCTAATGTCGGTGTAATATCTCTAATCAGTATACAAAAAACCAAAGATAATTTCCTTTTTTAGGTTTCATCGTAGAACCACTGAACTCTAGCTATCATCGTTCTAGCTGCCATCATCCTAGCTCAACGTGCAACAACGTTTTCAATGATGTTATGATTTAATAGATTATGTTTCTTCAAGGAATCTCTGATATCACACTTTTTCAAAAACTGTAATTCTTTGAGGGCATCCCAGGTTCTCCGTGTTTTAACCACTAGCTTAATGGCTGAAATCTTTAAGCATTGTTCTTATTTAAAAATTCTGAATAATTCAGAATTAGTGCAGTACATTGGTAAGGACATTTACTCAGCTCTGCCACGACAATAACTCTTGTGTCTCTTTGGAAAATATGAGTTATTTTAAGTAGAACGATAGGCAGTGCACTTTGATTTAACACAACATGTTCTTTATTATCTCCATTAATTGCTCTAAAATGAACTGGATTACCGGAATAGAATTCAAGCTTGAAAGGACATCAGCAATTATAAAGAGTAAGATAAAGGTGCATGAATTTTAGGAATAATAATTCTAAAAGATCGGGCGATCAGATACGTTGGTCAGCATTGTGTACAATTATGAAGTTTGTGCTGTTTTTGTCCTTTTTAGAGTGTAAAATAAAACTAGATAAAGATTGTCAATGATCATTGTAACAAAAATAGATTTATTAATGAAACACACAAAAAACAATAATTCAGTATTTAGTAATTTGGTAAAAAATTAAAAAATCGTTGCATTTGTTCTGAGAATCAAAGAGTTCATTTCATAATTCCGAAACTTCGCATTATATATTTCAATGTTCAAATATCTCACGAATAATATCACTTAAAAATTTAACATTCATGGAGCAAATTCAGTACTGATATGTCCGCTCTTTCCTATGCTCTGCAGATGTCAGTGACTGCTTAATGTCTATAAAAGTTTTATTTTACAAACTCAGTATTTCATAAATTACAGACTATAATGTAAGTGAAATCCGCTAAAGACTCATAAAATTATATGTAAGCTTTTATTAAAGGCCTTTTTTTTCAGTTAAGCTTTAATGATGATTTATGGCTAAATAGAATATTTTAGATATATTTTATTAGCAGGAGGACGTGTCTGTAAAAAAAGAAGTTTCATAATAAAAAACAGATATTCTCTAGAAAGACGAAATCTATCAATATTCATTTATTGAAACTTCGGCAATTAAATTACCAGACACAATTCTTATCAAGGCTAGTTAATAATAATTTTATATCATGAAAATTGTTATTTTTAACCGTGGCGTTTTACCATCTTTTCTATTATTAACATTGGATAATGTTTGGAGTAAATGCAGTGCTTTGAATTTCCAAAAGACTGAATAGTTACAAATACCTTTTGAGATAAGATTGCTATTTATTATTTCTTTATTACTGTAATTAATTATCAATTTTGAATATTAATCGTCAATTGTTATATATTATTTGATATTAATGTGTAATATATTTAATGGAATATAAAGAATTATATGAGATTTTCAGAGCAGCTTTTTTATTTTATTCTTTATTAGTTGTCCCATTTCTTGAAGGATGATCTCCGAAAGAAACAATAGCTAAGACTACTTATCTACTTTTTTGCTATTCTTTATAGCACCAGTAATATTTGAGTAATGTAAGATCAAAAATAATATTCTCCATAAGACCCTTTTTTTCGATAAAGGGCAAAGAACAATTTTTTATCCATTTTTGAGAGTATAAATTTAAAATTACCTTTAGAAAAATTCTTACATTATTTCTCCTTAGTAGGCCATTTTCTAAAAATTTTCCTTTTTTATCTGATTGAAATACTGTAATAGAGCATTCTTAACTATTTTTTAAATTCTAAATATATTTACATCTTTGTTGTAAAAGTTTCACTGTTATAGCGCCTGTATAAAAAATAATTAAGCTTTTGAAGGAATTAACAAAAATGTCAAAGGCTGAGCATTAAACTCCTGATTGGTAGAATATTCTATCATGAAAGCGTAATATTGAACGAGAGGACAATAGGCATTTCTATGCTCTCTCACATACATTTTGTATAAAACGTCGTTCAAAACTTCGTGTATGTATAAAGAACAGATTCTCCTGAAGTTTAAATATGAGCACAAAATATTTATATTTAGTCTTCGACTTCTCTTTGCTTATTATTGTAAAGAAAATCCTCAACTTCAGCAAACTTCTGAACAATGAAAAAAAAGTTCACCGTTATTCATTGTGCACAAAATCTGTGAATAATAGATATTAGAAAGGAAAAAAAAAACCTAGATTTTTTTTTCAGAATCACGTTCTGAATAATCCCTCCCAGAGGTTCACAATGAAATGTTCTAAATCCTTATTTCTTCTTTTTTTTTTCTAATCAGTGGATACAAAATTTATACCGTTTCAAATTCTCCTATCATGCAACCCACGTAGCAGGAAGGAAAAATTTGTGTAAAATATTCCTTCATAGTTTCTTCACGTCTGAGAAATTTGGAAAAAAAAGGGGGAAAATGTAAATGCACAGCCCTGCTATGCGCATTCTCACACGTTTCCTCATAAAACAACTTACTTTATTTATTATTGAATTATGTTCTTTCTCATGCCTGGAGAGAGATCTCCGACGGTGCTTTTTGGACGTGTATCCGTGCCTAAATGAACTTCGCGGCCCGATAGAAGGAAACTATCCACGGCAACCCCTGCGAAAAAAGTTTGAGGCATACAGAAATGAGTTAGGGTCCCACGACATTCTCTAACTTTGAATCATGCCCATATCTTTTTGCAGGAAGCCGAAGATAATACATTGATAATGAAAAAGTGAAACCGTGGTGAGCGTATAATTCCCCCTTGCGGGGGGAAAAATTGTGCGGTATTCCAACCAGGAAAGCATTTGGAAAATTGAAAACTTTTAGATTTTTCAATTGGATTCGTGTTTTGTCTGTACGTAAGAAATATCAGAATAAGGTACATTAGCTTATATGCTTGGAGACCATTAATAGCATTCTACGAGGCGGGATGCATTTTTCAAGATGTTCGGGTATTTGGAAGAAAAGAAAAAGTAAAGATAGAAGACTTTCATTTAAAATACTGAAATATATTTGTATTTATACTTTTATATTCCTGTATTTATGTAATATATATATATATATATATATATCAATGTGTGTGGGCGTGCCTACCTTATGTTTAGTCTTGTATTTTTGCAACCCTTCTCTCAATTTAGTTATTCCTGATGTAAAAGTTCAAGTTTGTGACACATTGTAATCATATTTAAAAAAATGAAATTAAAGTATGTTATCATTTTCTTTTACTTTCACTTGAAAAACATAGAATATTTGTTTCTGAAGTCTGATGAGGAACAGGAAGGAAAAAGTGTCCATTTCTACGCAAGACATACTTTTGGAAAATTAGTATTTTCTAACAGTAAAGTCACACCCCCAGAACTTAAATTCCTGAGGAGACACACTGCAAAAGTGACTAAATATTTGAGATCTGTACATTTTTAAGATTGAAATTACATTCTCACCCTAAATTCGGAAAAACCTCGCTAACGAAAATTCAAAAGCAGTACGGTTGAAATGGATCCAGAGAATTGTAGTTTTATAAAGATCAGTTTAATGCCCGGATGAGGAATAATATATTACAATACTTCCAATGCATCAGACAAGTTCTGACATAGAAATTAAGGCAATCAAGGCTTCTCCGGGATTGAGTCACTGACAACGAATATGCTGAAACCTCCAATTTTTTGTTGAGCACCCTCAGGAGTGATATCTAGAGGTGCCGTCCCTCCTCAGACACCTACAAATCCTGTAACCACTGGAACGACTTTTCGGCCTATAGATTGAACATGCCGAAATATGCCGTAGACAAGAGATTATTCAGTGGCGCCTCTAACCACTAGGATGCAAATGTATGGATCATAGAAAATAGCATCCTCGCAATTTCCTGTAAAGTAGATAGAGAATCAAATAGTCTGACATTTTGTATGTGCATTTTTTAATAACGGCGATTAACGTATGTTACAAGTTTTAGTAAAGGCCTTGGATCACTTCACTTGAAAATGCTTAAAGGAACTTTAAAACGCACATCACGATATCACTTATTTTAGTTTAGTCTCCTAAAGACAGGAAATGTAAAATTAGATACCACCAATTTCTGTCTTCTCAAATATGTATTCACCTACTTTCGAAAATTGAGCTGTAATCCGTCTGTTCCAAGGCATCTAGCAATAGAAGATACCTATTCTGGAGAAAGTGTTCAACGCAATACCATTTCGATGAGGATACTTTCGTATTTCAAAACCGTGTAATTACAAGACTAATATTTAAAGCACTACAGTTACTAAAAATACAACAATACAAAAGGGTTGCAAAACAAGCAAATAACCCGCCACATCACTCTTGCGAACTACATTCACTCAGTCGAACATTCACTTAATTTCACGACAGGTAATATGTACATTGTTCATCCGTAAGATGTCTGTAAGAACTTCCCGCTTTCTTTTGGTTCCAGTTACGTTAAGCTGTAAAATATTTAAGGTCCTCCTCGCTTACTTATCACCATGAAGAGTGACTTCAATACATAGAGCGTCGGCTGTCCCGGACGCAGTAGCATGATCTATTGTACTATGAATTGCACTATCCACAGAAAGGGAGTGCCATTGCCTCAAAAGAGGTTAAACTTCTACCTAATGGTTTGCGGAAGGTATTTTATTTCCCTTCTACCACCCAATGGAAATTCCAGTGGAGGCATTCCCCGATCCGCCACCTAGGGGTTACAGGCTCTCCCGAGGGATGATATCACTTTGGAATCTGGAACACAACGAGATGTCATTTAAGATCACTGTGCCCAATGTCCAAAGATAAAGTTTTAATTTTTCATTTTAACTTTTCAAAATGTATACATTGTTTTTCATTCAGCAAGTAGTATAAATTTCAAATTTCTTACAAGCTTAAAAGTTTTTTTACGAATACTATATCCTAAACTTGAATTGGAATGCTTTCAAGATTTTTCGTACGTGGAAAGTGGATCGTTTGAGAAACATAAACGTAGAAAGAAGATTAAAATTGCTGGATACGTTCCTGATAGCTACATAAACATTTGGAATAACAAATTTAATATATTTAGAAATTGGGTGATAAAATGCTCGACAAATGTTGCACAGGAATAGAAGTAAAAGATGCAAACGTACTTTAAAATGGTGATAAGCATTTTTAAAAGGATTTTTTGAATATTTTTATGTATGTTCAATTGCAATAAATTATAAATATTAATTATAAAATTATTTTTTGGATCATCATGTTGTGTAGTATGTTAAAAATTATAATTTCTATAAAAACTTATAATTGGATATTTTGATTTTTTTTTACTTTATTAAATAACTGATGAAATCATCTTTTCCTCTATTTTAACTATTTATTTGAGACCTACATCCTCTGTAATAACTTGCAATCTCTTTACCAAAAAACCAGTTGACTATTACAGCGTATAAAATTTTTCATTTGAAATATTTCTCAAAATACTTAAGTCAAACACTTTTTTTTTTCACCTTTAAATTTACACTCAATCGTACGTGGAATGTCAGCTTTTATTTTATTTTTTGACGGATTGAAGAATTGCTCTTTTTATATTTAAACTTACTTTTAGCAAGAACAGAGTATTCACTTTTCTTTGGAACTTTTTTTGTACAATTCAATTCTAGATATTTTCTTTTGTTAGGAAATACCCGTACGTGTTTTTCTTCTTTAATACCTTCTCTGAAAAATTGTTATTTTTGAAGCTATTCTGACAAAACAGCCTTCAGTGCTAAAAGGGGAAAAGAAGGGAAAAAATAAGGGACTTAACTTGAAATTTGTTTTACACCATCCGTAGCGTATAAAATTAAGATTTTTTGCCGTCCATTTACTCTTCAATTTAAAATTAATGTTGTAACAGGTTGTTAAAAATGTAAATAGACAAAAGCTATAGTATAGTTGTAATTTGATTTTCTTTAATTTAAAACTTCTTTTGAGCTAGCTAATAATCTATACATATAAAACACGTAGGTATGCGTCACCAAAATCAACGATATTTCTACACTCCGAATGGCAATGGGTGCAACTACCAGATGTAAACATTAGCGGCCGTCCGCATTTTGCAACCGCGTGTCAACATGGATTTACGCACTGAAATCAGGAATGCTCGGAAGCGAGCTACACGATCAAGTGAAAATTGAGAACTGTCTCAGGGAAGAAAACGAAGAAGAAAAAATTCATTAAGAGAGAGACGTGAAAGCGAGAGCATAAATGATCGCGAGGTTAGGCTTAACCGTCGAGGGCATAGCAACCGACAGTACTTAGTAGTTAATTTTCTACACTTTTTTTAGTACTTGCTGAATGTTTACTCCATTTTATAAGTGAAAAAAATTCCCAACAATTTATTATTTGATATAATTAAGCGTAGATATCTGAATTATGAAAAATAGTACATACAGAGAGTGATGTAATCCACCCTATATTTTAGTACTTGCTGAATTTTTACTCCATTTTTTAAGTGAAAAACTTGTTCCCCAACAATTTCTTATTTGATGTAATGATAAAGTGTAGATATCTTAATTTTGAAAAATAGTGCATACACAGAGGGATGTAATTTTTAAAACCATTGGTGTTAAGTTTCTCAGCCTTATCTTTAATTGTATTCTGAAGTAATGGAGATTCAAATTTTTTAATCACGATGTTTTGAATCATCCTTATAGTGAATACCCCTTAACAACGTATATTTATGATAGCAGGTAATGGTAACGCTCCTTATATAAGTTACTATCAGTTGAGTTGCTTTGGAAAAAAAATATATAAAACTAAAAGCGACCATGCTGGTCGTGCAGCGGCTAGTTTTAATGAAATTCCTTGCCAAATAATTGATTAAAAAAATTGTTAGATGATAAAATCAGCATCACTAACCGCTGATCGTATAGTGGCTGCTTTCCATTACTTTTCAAAATAATTAACTCAAGCACATTCAATTCGAACGCAGGACATATATATATATATATATATAGGTGGTTATCAAAATAATGGAAACATTAAGAAACATCATGAAAACATTTATTAATATGGCTCAGTATCACCTTTGTCATGTAATATCACCTGATTCACCTTGGAATTGGATTATACAAGTCATGAATAGTGGTTAAGAATATATTATACCATTCTTCAGAGAAAAATCATGGATGTTCATGTAGAGATGCTATGGTGGATATCGATACTATCCGCTTATACAGATCACAGTGGTTGGATGATGTATAGTCGGGGGGGGGGGGGATTGTACAAGGCAAAATACGATATGTGACTTCTTTTTCATGCTCTTCAAACCAATACTTGATAGATTTGGCTGTATGTATACGGGGATTATCATCTTGGAGAACGCCATCTCCTGAAAGAAGCAATGTTTGGACCATAGGATGGACTAGTGAGCTAAAATTTCGTCATAGTCCTTCCTATTCAATCTTCCTTTTAGGGTTACAATAGGGTCTGAAGAAAACCACGAGGTGCCATCTCAAACCCTGATAGATCTATCTCCATGATTGACAGTTGAGATGAGCCAGCCAGAATCTTACGCTTTTGTAGGTGGTCTCCAGACATGCGCACGTTCTGTTGCGAGGAACAATGTGAAAAATGATTCGTCGGACCAAATGCCGTTTTTCGACATGTTACTCAACCAGGATGTGTGCGCGTTGCAACATTGTGGACGATATTTTGTATTGGCATCTATTACGAGTGGTTTGAGATTAGTTACTTTTCCATAAATGCTTTGTTTGTGAAGTTCCCTTCTACCTCTGATGGTTGATACCGGAACTCGCAGACTGAGATTGAGCTTTTCGGTCATTTTAGATGCAGTTGCTTTCTTTCTTCATGTCGCAATCCGCTACAATACTTCGTCCGTCTCTTTCTCTCAGCTCTCCCTTTCATCCACTATTCTGTTTGGCAAAGAATGTTTTTCCGTTCACTCTGTATGCTACCATGGCTTTCGGTACCATAGCTAAAAAACACCGACTAGCGTGGGGGTTTGCAGTAACATATACTCCAATTTATAGGCGCTCAAACAATTTGCTCTTTTCGAAATGTCTGCAAGGTTTGACATTGCACGATGTTCCCTCCAAAAGTTCTATTCCCTTAGCTTCATTACTGCTACCTGACAGTAGAACAATACATACACTATATTATATAAAAAAATACCGGTGGCCAGTCTTATTTTTTTAGGAATACGAAGCACATTCATAAACGCCACTGATATTGATAGGTGTTTCCATTATTTTGATAACCACCTGTATATATATATATATATATATATATATATATATATATATATATATATATATATATATATATATATATAATACACCGATTTATTAATACACATTAAACATAAAACATCAATATAAAATTGTGAACATATTATTTACACTTCTAATCTTCAACATTCCCAACGTTTTGTTACTATACTATCATAATATACTTGTTAAAGGTTACACAGAATTTGATTTGTATTTTTAATACAATCGTTATTATTTCAACTTAAATGAGCCAATATGGTGACTAACACAATAGTAGGATAAAGGGGCCACATACCGTGCCATTGCTGTACGATCTGCTTGTCATCTATCGTTGCTCTGCTGTTGGGTACATTGGCCGGGCGCTATTCCCGATGGGACTCAACTCGGAAAGCTTTGCTCCTTCATTTGCGGTATGGTGACTCAGCTTCTCCGTTAATCATTCTTGCATCTTATCACACCAGGAGTCTCTCCATGAACACAGGGTATCTTTTTCTAACTTCTCCGTCTCCAGCTCGTTTTTCTTTGTTTTTCTTTCTCTTTTATATTCTTACTTCTCATTTTGGTAACACCTTCTTTTTTTTCTTATTGAATTAATGCCTCCAGCCAATCATTTTCGTTACCCTTCTCTCGTTGGTTCACTCGTACAATAAACTTCGGGGGGCGTCACCATAACTTTTGGCACGTGAATATTTTTTCACTCCTGTTTCCCACAGATTCCCCCACTTGAGGGTTCACATAAAATCTGGGTTTGTTTCCATAAAACTACGGAGTGTTCCATCGACAGTTCTGACCCTTTGTGATATATTTCTCCTTCTGCAGATGGTCTCTCGTCTCCTAAATCTTTCGTCCTGTGACCATCACTTGTCAAATTCTCTGTTTTTGCTGCGACCTCCCGTCGCAAACGATCCTTACTCTTTCAATTATATTGTCAATTCGCAGCCGTAACTATTTTACTTTCTTTCACAAAACGAAAAATCAAACACACTGTGACAATGATCACTTTTTCAGGTTAGGTTTATGCTACTGAAGAATTAGAGAATTAATGAGAAATAAACATTGCTTTTAACAACTGCGGCATTTTTGTAAAATAATGATTTTTTTTAAGTTACGCAAAATAATTAGAAATGAAATGAATTTCCTGTTTTGAAATATCTCAAAAAGGCTCATTAGCAGAAGAGAGGAAGGTTGAAGAGAGGAAAGAATATATAGTCTGAACGAAAAAAAAAGTTCTTAAAGCAGAATCAGTTCTTTTAGGAGCAATCACATGCATCGATGCATGCGTTCATATTGGGATAATTTATTTACTATGAGATAAAATGAAAACCCCGAGAGTAAAATACGTCGAATATAGAATATTCTTTTAAGAGTTTGCACTTGTGTGGTGATTCGGTACCTAGGACATATGTTTTCAGTTTTTCAGTAAGTCGCATGTTTTTAATTTCTAGAAGAGGATTGTATAGGGTATATAGCAATAATCTGTTACTTGAAACTAATCTCCATCGAATGGATTCAACAGAAACGAGCCTTTCATGGAGCATCCATCTCACGTTATTTTGGGAATGTGTGATGTATTTACAAGTACCTTGATTCCTACAAAACAATTGGTCTTTCACGGTTTTCGAGGGAAGATTTCACGTAAATGCCGAGTTAACAAAGTAAGCAACCTATTGGTGACGTGGATTGTGTCTAAAACCAAGGAATGCACTATAATTACAACTGAAAATTATAGTAGCAATGAAATCTAGCACCTGTAGCTCTAAGAGGTCATACGTTTAACACAATATCACCTCCTAACTGTAGTTCTAGCCTAAATCGGTGAACTACTCACGCCTTCTAGATTCCTGGCATCAGAATTTTTTCGTGTACTGATGACTGGTTTGCGGTGAATTTGTTTTTGTGCTTTACTTGCAGTGCTGCGTAACCGAGTCTCCCTAATCATTCCAATTTTCTCTTCTTCAATCAATTCGGAAAATTGTAAAACGTGTTTAATTAAAGCCCGTACTAACCGTAGCATGGCAGTAAACTAAAGAAAAAAATAAGAATAAATAATGGAATTTTCATCTTCTTTGCGTAGAAGATTGTCAGGCTACTTGATTATCCTGAAATACCAGGTAATAGTTTTCATTGATCATGTCAGAGACATCTCGTTGTACCTGATGGTTACTATAATAGCTAAAGTGTTTGCCAGATCTGGCCATCACTAAATGCGTATAAAATTACTTAGATAACCTCTCCTTGTGGCTTTTTATGTCCCTTACCTACACTCTATATTAAATGTCTTCAACCAGTGTCCCGCGAGCCATTCGGGTGCCGTTGACTCTATATCTTGGTTCGTTGAATCACTTTACTTATTTTAATGTTAAAATAGAAGTAAAAATTCAAAATTACTAAATACTTATAGATTATTTGCAGTAAAAAGTAAGGCCATCTGCTGATGAAAAAAAGAATATCAATAAAATTATTTACTCCCTACTGATTGGTATTATTTGTCTCTTGATCCACGTTACTCTAGAGAGTGAGATGTTGAATGTATGTTACTCCAAAGTTATACAAACCCTTCCTTGCAACAAGAGTAAATGTTCTGAATTTCTAAGCTATTTATTGTTATAGGTCTAAGTTCCTATTTCTAAGAAAGAAAATGAATAAAATAAATTTAAAATTAGAATCTATACTAATTATATAGGGTTTTTTAAGAGGTGAAAAAATAGGAAAAATGACAAAAAGAGACAAACCAAAAAAAAAAGTGCTGAAGACACTTAGTAAATCCTGAATTACATCCGTCTACGTAGCCTTTAGGATATAAAAAGAATGTAAAGTATATCATTGAGACCGTAATATGACATGCCTCCCTACTGCACTGAGTAGTGGCAATAAATTTTATTTGTTAAATGGTTGTGTACAAGTATTGCATTTTCCTATTTTGCGAAGTAGAAAGATCAGTACCTGGGCATGTTTTCGCTATTTCATTCGAGGGATGCGTACTGCTCGCAAACAGACGAATTTGTTCGTACAGTCGCTTGTCGTGAAAGGTTGAAGGCTCGTATTTTACACTGTACTAACTATCAAAAATCCAATGTTATCATGATATGCCATTATTGTGACAACTTAAAGAGGCTTTAAGAATTAATGCCAATTTGTGCATCTACAGTACTGACATCGTGTGTAGGTCGTACCCGATGTTCAGAGCTTTTTCATAGTGTTTTAACCCTTCTAATACCATGGGGTCACCAGTGACTCCATTCTGTCTTTGTCAAACAACTGTAATTACTGTATGATTTCTAAAATTCTGAAAAAAAATTGACTTTTCTCATTTAGACCCATACATACATAAAAATTTCATTATGATCATAAATTCTAATTGATTTTGCCAGTTTATACACTGAGTACGATTTTCTATCAATACCTGCGTAGAATAGTGTTGTGATGATAATTAATAGTTTTATAAATAATTAAAGTTTATTTTAATCTCGGGTTTTTAAGCAATTAAATTTTAGTAACGTTTTTGCTTTGTATAATTAAATTTATTAAGCCTCTGCTAAATATACTTGATGGT
Source organism: Dolomedes plantarius (assembly GCA_907164885.2). Classification (NCBI taxonomy): domain Eukaryota; kingdom Metazoa; phylum Arthropoda; class Arachnida; order Araneae; family Dolomedidae; genus Dolomedes; species Dolomedes plantarius. Next base: position 88,643,245 of record OU015491.1, on the reverse strand, counting down.
TAAACTTGTGGTGATAAAATATTCATTTATTTGATTAATGTCATCGCATTTGGAGAAGCGTGCGCAAGTTTCTCGAAATGTTTTGACATTATGAAGAATTAAATTGAAGGAGATCATCACATGTTATACCTTATTGTTAAAAATTTGATAAATTAATAAGCCTTATTTTGAAATAATTGTGAAGTGGCTGGTACGTATTTTTGGCTGGTGAATTTTTGGGTTTTTTTTTAGTTAATGAATGCAAAATTCAAATGTGTGTCTTTTGCTTTTAAAGTTAGCCTTTTATTTTCAGATAATCCCCCTTTTTTTGTCAGTTGATTGTAAATCGAGACATCCGGTGGCGACAGGTCGCGGACACTATCCTCGAAAGTGGGATGTTGATGGGATGAGTAGAATACGGGGGCGCTCCCTACGCTGTTGAATACAGTGATTCGTTGATGGTGGCCTTTTCAAGGAGGAAATAATGAATTTAGGAACCAACAATGATTATATGAAATAAGAAGATAAAAAAATCAACGATGAGTCGGAGAAAAGTATCCTTTGGCTAATTCAGAAATTCAACGTTTTCCTCGTCCAACATTGACGGCGCGCGTTGGAACTTCTTACTTCTGCGCGGAGTCAAAGGGAAGAAACGTAGCGTCGACTCGGGGGCGGAGGGTGCGAAACAATTGAGGACGGATAGAGGCGAGCCAAGAAGCTGGGAGCTGACCCTAGACCCTAGATGGAGACAGACGGCTGAACAGAAAACATCCGACGGAGTTCATGACTTGGCGTCATACACGCTTTTGAAATGGCGTTTAGGCTTTCCTCGTGATTTAGTAAAATTATTATTCTTTTAGTTAGAGTGCTGCAGCATTTTAATTTGGTAATATGATTTTAATTTCCTTTTTTTTGTTTATTGAATTTTTCTTTAGTTTTTCTTTTGATTTTTTTCTTTTAATCACTTTTCATTTAAACGGGTTTTTTTTTCTCACCAACCACCATTCTTTTGTATTTGATTTTATTGCGACTTCTCTGAAATTGTTCAAGAAAAATAATTAATGTTATGAAGGCTCTATTATTTTTAATATCTTGTAATCGTTGATTGGTGAAGAGTCATGTAGAAACTATGAAAAGTCTTCAGTGTAATAAAATTGTTATTTTTATTCTGTAACGTTGTGTCATGTCGGTCTTTGCTTTTGAGTTAATTTTCTAATTTTCAGCTTTAGGTTTTTTTATTTCAGCAAAGTTGATTTCTTTGGGTTTTCTTTTAGGAGAAATAATTTTATTTTTCGGTGTACTTTAATAGTAGGGAAGTAATTTTCCTTGATTTAATTTCATTTTTCTTGAAGGCTCATAAATCACCACAGTGATGCAACAGTAAGTCGAACCAGTTTTAATAATTAATTTTTGGATTATTGCTAAACACAACGCATATCTTAAATTGTACTAACCACTATTGCTAATATTGAAGTTAAATTTAATTGTAACTAGATTTTAACTGTTAATTGAAATAAATAAATGTAAGGATTTTTCCTAATTATTAATTATTAATTATTAAATTAATTGTAATTACCCCTATCTACAACAATATTCGTAGTAACAATATATACTATACCTCATGGTCAATATGCGTAGCTTGGAATATTTAGTTATTTTTAAAAAGTTGTAAAGTGAAAAGAAGATTAAGACATTTTCTGCAGACAGCCTAACAAAGATAAATCTCTAAAAATAGAGATAACTGTCTTTTTCTATAATAAAGTTTGATTTATAGAATATGTTGTCAGTAATTTGTTGACTCAAAAAATGAAATAATAGGCACTTGTGGGATACAGATCAAGTTATTGCTTAAAAAGGACAACAAAAAGGCTAACGAATTGTCATTTGTCACGCATTCGTTATCTTTATATTCAATATAAGCATTATGATTTAAATTAAATCATTACGAAAGAGTTAAGTACACTTAATTTTATTTCAGGAAAAACTGAACTCTTTTAAAAATAAGTAAAAAATAATTGTACATTTTTTTTGATTTTTTATCTCATTATTCAGTTTATACCGAAAAACAAGGCTCACTTCAAAGTTTAATATGTGTGACAAAAATAGCATCCGAGGATTTTTTTTTTTTGAAAAGGGAGAAACAAAGCGGTATGTAGCCCACGGAAAAGGGTAAAAAATGAGCTTCATATTTAAGATCTGTAAACAAATATCTGTGTTTGTAAAGTCAGCACTCTCAAGAAGTACTTGATAAATTTAAAAAATAATGACGTAATTACCAAGAAAAATCTCAAGTATTCCAAGTTAATGTTTTTGCAGGAGTGAAGTATGTGTTTTTCTACCCACTATTCATGCTAGAAATGTTTTACGGATGACATTAAACATTAAAAATAATTTTGATTGTTATGCATATTAGATGTTAAGTTAGTCAATGTTCACATGAATCCCAAATGTATTATTTCAGTTATGATTTCAATTATAACACAGTACAAATCACAAATTTTGGGAATATCTCATTTGCAGATTTAAGAAGACTTCAACTCATTCATTCTACACAAGAACTTTGAGTATCTATAAGAGAATTATTTTCATTTACGACGGAAATCAGAAATATAAAATTAAAAGAATAGCTGTTCCATCATACCGAAAAAGAAAATACACGAATGCGTACATCCCTTAGCAACATATATTTGCGTTACATTTTATTACAATATAAGAAATATTTAAGTTATTTTGTATTTTCTGCTTAATCTTTACAATAAACGACAGCAAAAATAATCCCGCCTGAAAATCATTTATTTCCTATCTGAAACTCATTAGGAAAGCATACTTCCCTAAAAAGGTAAGCTAAGAATCTAAAAAAAATCCTGATTGAGTTTTAATTGTTCACATTCGAGATATATGTGCTACTCAACCCACTTGATTACACATAGTCTAACTGTAGATCCGCCTAAAGTTACAAGCCCTTATCGTAAGCGAAGCTAGTCAAAAAGTTTTAGAATAATAAAATATCTGCGATTATGATACGTTAATGAATAACTATGGCATCTGAAATACACGATTTTTCCCGGATGCATCTAAAATTCTCAAGACCTAGGATATAGGGCTAACTAATTCATGCTACAAAAGAATACACAACATCTTAAAATCCATAATAAATATAAAACGGTAGTGTAGAAACTTGGCTATAACCTCCTCTTGAACACCTGGCCGATTCTCGGAAGTGCCAGTTAAATGAGTTTAACGTTATTTATTTTCATTAGGCCGTTTCTTGGAAGTGGCAGTGGAATGTGGTTACCAGTATTTTTCCCCTTAGCAGAAGGGTTTTCATTAGCAGCCAACGTTTCATTACAACCTGATCAATAAGCACTAGATGTCGTTAAGCACCAGGGGAATCCTCTTTTGGAACCGCCTCCAATTTCTGAATAGGAATCTAGATGGTTCTAGAACATTCGAAAGGTGTTTAAAAAGGGTCAAGCACATCCTGGCTTGGCAGAGTTTTTTTTTGAACGATGGAGAGACGGACAGTGGAACGACTGATTGGAGAAAGCATCGAAGGCTATCGCTAGAGGAAGAATCGACATATCCGCTGTTCTGCGTGATGATGTTTTATGTTGATCGTCTAGTGGAGCCGGTTAGATGCCGTATGTAAATGCGTTGTATGTAACTTGTAAATATTTTAAACTAACGAAAATAATAAAAGAGATTAACTATAATTAAGTGCCTTGTCCTCTCTTTGAAACAGCCTCGCTCGAATACTGAAGTGTACTACTGGGACACGACCCTACAATGGCTACAAGTTTGGAGCTAATGAATATCTCGTCATCAGGGTGTAACGATACAAATACTCTAGCTCTTTGAGGACCACCCCTAAGCAAGCGGTAGCTTGCGACCCCCTTGGACTATTCTATCCTCCATTCTATCGCCTAGACCCCACGAGGAATTCCAGTGTGGGAGTGAGAGACACTGGAACCAACACTGGGAGAGAGAGGTTGTACGAACTCCACGCTATTCGGTGTTTCTTTTTTTCGGAGGGCGACTCCATTTTCGACAGATCAAGCTGCCCAGGTTATAATTATCGAGAGTTTAAACTCTCGGGTAAAGACCAAGAAGTAGTCTTGCAAGCATATGCTTAAATTTATTTATAAACTAGCTGAAAACCCGCACTTCGCTACGGAGTACATTCAAAGTAAATACAACGGTCAAAGTATGCAATTAATGCCAAAAATAAATATATATATATATATATATATATATATTATATAATAATAATAATAATAATAAATACGACGATCAATGTATACAATTGATGTAAAAAATATATATATATATATATATATATATATATATATTTATAAGAAAATCGTAAGGAATATTTTTATAGACAAAATAATGTAGAAGAAAATATTCAAATTAAATCTAACATAAAGAATACTAAAGAATATAGTACAGTTAATATAGTACAGATAATATAGTACAGTTTGTAGAACATTTCTTTTACTGTATTTTAATATTTTTTTGGATAATGTCCAATCGTTTGCCGTATTATCAAGAAAAAAAAGTATATTTTTTGTCTATTTAGTTTTTATGCACGTGACGATAAATTTATTTAAAGTACCAGGAAAATATATCACGTGATCAGCATTTAATAAATAAAATTCTAAAAATGAATATTTAAAAATTCACCAAATATCAGGAAATGGAGGTAAATATTCGAAAAAGATTTCATTTTAAAGGAATTTTTATGATCTTTCTCGTGATATAAATTTTATAACCCTCAAATTATTATTTTAAATGCAAACTTAAAAAAAGTAAAAAAAACAGCTTAAAAATTTAGTTTTAAAAAGTCTAAGAAGAATTTTTGGAAAAATCTTTCTTAGTGCACCCCTACACTATAAGAAGAATCGCCATACAAAATTTCAGTCTTTTAGGTCCAGCGGTTTGGTCTGTGCGTTGCATGTCAGTCAGTGAGTCAGTTACGGAGCTATTTTATATATACTATAGATTGTGTAACAATTCTGTATATAATAGTGGTTACAAATATCAAATGTTTATCACGTGTTAATTGACGAGATACGTTACAAGGCCGATGAGAATTGGATATGTTTGGCTCTATGAATGATTCACAAGTGCTAGGATCCTCAAACTCTCTGATATTAATAGTGGAGACGGCAGAAAATTTCGGAAGCATATCGCGGAAGGCGGTGGAAGGAGAGGGCGCTTCAAAGAAGTAAAACCAAGGAGGAGGGATTTTTATAACCATCAGCGCATATACGGGACACACACGTTAACAATGGTAACGAAAAAAAGGGAAATTTAAGAGAGATGCATTAAAATACTACCAAGAATACGGAATAACGGTAAAAATAAAAGATGAAAAAAATGACGTAATAATCTGGTATATTTTCCCACCTTTCGCCTCCTTGAGTTGTTTCCCGTGGTAAACGAACTAAAAATTTGTTGTCGTTGTCGTTGTTTATAATTCCTCCTGGTCTAGCGCAGCTAGACCAGGTACATCAGTCCATATATCCTCTGTAGGTCCATTAATAGGCGAGGAAGAATAATAAAGTCCTCCCTAGATAAATGTAAGCAAGTTAGGATGTCACCAGGAGTGGTCTGCTCATTATTGCACTTTTTACTAGTGGGAAAGATTTTGTTGGAAGGCCTCCCTAAGCCCTGCTATGCTGCCTTATTGTGGCAGGCGGGTGGCACTGGACGGAATGGGTAAAGTTCATACGGAATTTAATTCTTGGTAGAGCCACCCTAGGCGTAAAGGCCATTCCGTTATGTCCAGCTACAGCTAGCAGACACTTGGGGCTAAGTCAGTCTTCTATCTTCGGGTGCTCCTGGTCCTTGACCAACAGAAGTTTACTCCTTACTTGCCATGAATTCGCAAAACTTCGTTGAAGAAACAGTACTTGTCAAGGTATGAAAGCTTCAAAATTTGAGAAAAATCAAGGTAGAATTTTTGAAAAAAAGTACTGATTATTTATTAAAAGCACAATATGGAAATTTGCTGGAAGATTTTTTATTTTAAACATTTACTGATACTGTGAATCCTCCTAATCCCTTATTGTAATTTCAAAACATTTCGCCCTAAAAGTGTAATTAATTTGGAAGGTTAAGTTTTTTTTCTTGTGATTTGATATAGACTACAATTAAAAATACAGGAAAATTTGTTCTTATTTATGTTGTAAGTCATATGGACCGATTTTATATTGCATGCAATTTCCCAAAATGTAAATTTCGCTGCAAAAATTAATAGTTGCCATAACAACGCTAGACGAAGATAAGTATTACTTACTTTGATACAAAGTTTTTACGAACGATGTTTTGAAAATTTGCAAGAATTCAAGAAATTTTTCTTTTAAATGTGAAAAAGTAGTTAATTTTGTAGACCTTATCTTTTCACATTATCTGAATACGCTTTGATTTGGGATACATTTATAGCCTTAAACTCTTTTACAAGTGATGTTTTAAATAATTTGATATTTTAATAGACATTTTTAAACAACGGTAAACGAATGAGCATAATCTAAACAATATAACTTACAGGAAACTTGGGGAAAATTTAAAATACGAAACAGCTTTTTAATATCCTCAGCAAAATTCAAATAAAAATAAAATAAAGTAATGTAATATACGCGGTGGAGTAGTGGTTAAAAGCTTCAAGCTGCCACGCCACAATTCCAGGGTTCGACCCTGCGACTGGGCAAAGTCGACTCGGCTTTTCATCCCTTGAATGCGTCGATAAAATGAGAACCAAGCATGCTTGGTAATTAACTATGGGGATTGGCGGGTTGACCCACGGCCGGTTGACCACCTGCCCGAGACATATGCTGTGTGGCACCCCAATCCCATGGTTAAGAAAGCGGAGATGGGCACCACAGACCTTGGTCCACAACTGACCGTTTCACCATTGGTCCATTAGTAATGTAATAAATACAATAAAATATAAATAATATATTAAATAAAAAATGCTAAAAATGGAATAAATATAAAACATCTTTTTATCTTAGATACTGAGAAGCTGTGTGTTTCTTGTCTTAAATAATATATTTATTTCAGGCAGGTGATAAGTTCTTTTTCAATTTTGAATGATACTTGAACTGAAATTCATGCTGCCAGGTATGAGAGAAAATGATTATAATAGAAGAATGTAAACTTTTTTGGCTTTATAGTATTATAATTTTAGTAAATCAAATTTTTTCAAAGGCATGTATTTACTGAGAGATGTACAAAAATTTTAAAATCTGAACTTTAAATAAGAAATCATTATACATTCAAGAAATAGGCATTAACAAGCACCCAGACGGGTTTTTGTAACTTAGATATAAACCCCCTTCATCCAATATTTCGAATAATCTCTCTGCTTGTACTTGAACATTGCATCAATGCCTGTTCATTATAAATGCAGCAGGATTTGCGTTTTAAAGTGCGCAGACATAAGATTTTTATTGTTCTAACCTGTTTTGTCTGGCGCGGAAAAGTTTAAAATATTCAAAGATCATTTAAATGTATTCCAACCCTTTTAAATCACCTCTTGACTGAAATATTACTTACTATTTAAAATGTTACCCTTATAACTTACTATAGTAAATGTTACCTTTAGATCCAGAATCATACCTTTTAGTTTATCGTAAGGCATATATTGAATTCCATGATTATGAAATATTTGTCTGATAAATTGCGAATTGCATGCTGTTATCCTCTTTAAGAGGATGTATTTATTTATTTTACACCGGTTGCAGACTGAGAAGTCATTTAAATATACGAAAATTATTTTTTCTGAAAATATCAATAAGGATTCCATTAAAAACTATCAGGACGTTCGGTTGGCCAAAAGTAAAGATCTCGAATAAGTAAAACTAATTATATAGTAGTTCATAGTAAAAACGTTATACAAATTCAAAAATGTAGGGTCAAATTTTTGTATGTTGAACTATAGAATTTTATAGATAATATTAATGCTCTTACGAAACTCCAGTTCAAACGTCTAACTGAAAATGGAGTGCAAGGTGCAGTTATTAAATAACCAATATTCGTTAAAAAATAGTTTTCTCAAATATTTTGTTTTATTCCCTTTATTTCAGCTTCCTTCTCGAGCATTAGTCTCCTCCCTCAATCTTCTGCAGGTTTTAGATTTCCCTGTTTTTAATTATTCTCGAAAGGCATCTTCTGGCAGGTCAGTATAGAGTTTTGCTGTTCTAGTTTGACCTTCCACATAATGCAATTTCATCTCCATTACCAATATTTTATGTTTGGAAGACCAAGAAAAATATGTCAGTCGATATGAGGAACAATATTTCTAGAACTAGCTTGCGTTTTCCGTACTTTAACTATTGCACAACCTGTTACGAGTTACATTATCATATAAAGTTTGGACTTTCTACATTTTTACTCCTGCCTTAAGATTCCTGAAGCCGTCGATGTAATACGGAGGTCTTGGTTGTTGGCAGTACGTCTTTTATAAGACCTTTCATGTTTGGAAAAAAAGAATTGAGAAGATCTTTATTTTAAATTTGATTATCCGTGTTTTCTTGCGTCTTGGTAAATGGGCTATTATTATGGGCTTCTATTTCATTGATTTTTCTATGATGATATTAAAAATCCCAACTTTTTAAAGAAAGGCATTGTTTAAAAAATATAGCCCTCAATTCTATGTAGAATATCAAAGAAAATGTTTTTACTGTCATCGAGCACTCAGGCATTCTTAAACGTCAATCATAACTTCCAATTACTAGTTTTAATTTTTTTTTTACGTTGATAATATTATAGGACGCGATATGGCGAGACCCGGATGTTAGTTATTTTCAAACTCTACCTGACTTTCTTTGAATTCTTTGTACAATTTAAAAATGTTGTTTAAATAAGTTAAAACCGTGTTTGTAAATTTTTTTCAACAAAATCTGACTCTCCCTTCTCACAATTTTCAATTTGGTCAGAAATTTTAAAGTAACTCGTTGCTCAGTTTTGTTCGCACCGTTATCCTGTCAATAGGTCTTATCCATTTTTGGAGCTCAAATCCTAAAACATAATATTTCATAAATTTATAGCCGTATCATGACATTTGGAGAGAAGGAAATGTTTACTTTAATCTAAGGCAGGGGTTCTCAACCTTTCAGGCTCTGTGCCCCCCTTTGAACACTGATGTGAGGCCACGCCTCCCCCACCACCACCACTACCATATGTGGCCAATACAAGTAGTTCAATCGGAATTTGAAACTGAAGCTTGTTATTAAATAAAAATATAGACTAGATAATTCCGTATACAAAATTTAATATTATTATACGTATCCTAATTTGGAACATATTATTATTAGAACATATGAAATCAAAGAATTAAATACAGATCAAATATATTTGAGGTAATCAAGGATCTAGGTGAGGTTGTCATGTAATACCAGTCACTTTCACAACATTAATGAGAGGGCTAGCACTGTTGTCCTTGACAAGTTTTTGAATATTGCGTAATAACTGTGACAAAGCATACCTCAGGTCACTTTCAACGCCCAGACGTACGACATTTATCGTGTTTTTACAATTACGACAATTATCGTCTTCCTATGTCGAAAATACGTTATGGTTACATTGTCACCGCAAAATATGAGTACAGTAAATTATAGTTAGATATGCTTTTTATTTTACTTTTTTTTTAAACTCACGCCTCCCTTGAAATTCTTCTACGCCCCCCAGGTTGAGAACCGCTGATCTAAGGTATACTTCAATCTGCAGTATTTCCTTTTAAGGTAAGTTCAATTGCTAAAGATTTGTTTTGAATGCAAATGAACATGTTAGAACAAAGAAAGCCTTTGACATGCAGACCAAAATCGATCATAATTCCTAACTAATGGACTCTCCATTCCAAAAATAGGTCCAATCGTTGCAGGAAAGTTCGAAATCATCAATGTCAAATGTCTACCTCCTCTCTCCCTGTTTTGACCGTTTGTTGATTTTCAGAACACGCGGTGATGTCATTAAATTGACCTGTCTTGTAGATTGCATGAATGAACCGTAGAAAAATATCCACTTTAAAGGTATTGAAATCAATGTAAAGTTCTTAAAATCTCCCAGAACGTACAATTTAAAAATAAAAATTAAACTTTATATGTTCTTTTTAATTGAATTTTATGGAAGAAATATTTTAACTTTATTAGGAAATCTTATTTTATTCAAATTAGATTGTCTCTCCGAAAATTGCATAAGAAAAATGAGCTAGAAAGGTTATGTCTTTCTAACTATTGTTCTTTCCATGTATAAAGTTATATTCAGTCAACGTTTTAAATACGTATCATTTAACCCTGCTGTAGCTATTTTAAAGGCATTGCGTGGGAAGCATGGGAGTGGCTTTCTACCTAATGTCTTCTCAAATAGTATATTCAAGGGATGTATAATTCCAAACAATATTTTCTGTCATACCTAAAACACACATGGAGAAAATAGTTTCCGCTTCAATGTTGTGCTGCCATCGATTTTTTTAAAACACGTCCAAGAAATACTAAAATAGCCATACACAACTAGTTTTGCCTCGCAAGTGGGTGTTGCTTTATATGCTTGAAAATTCATATTTTTCAACTATAAATGGAAGTATTTGTGTTGTTTTGTAAAAAATTATAAAATAGTCATACAGGTTAGTTAGTAATAATTAGTCAAAGAGTGAAGAGTAATTTAATAATCAGGAAATGGGTCGCGGGAAGAATACTTCCTCCTTATTCTTGTGTATTGATAACTTATTAAAAAATAAAAGTTACAATCTTAAAACCCATTGTCTTAGTACTCAGAATCACTAAAAATACCAAAGCAATTTCTCAAAGAAAACAGTGGCCCACGAAAAGGTTAAACAGTGAGCAATTAAGAGCAATTTTCTTTTGCGTCTCATTTCTTTCACATCTATTTGCACAGAAGATGCATAGTTAAAATACGCATGCACATTAAAAACATAGTGAATAATAAAAGATATAACATAATTTAAAATAAACTTGCGACATTCAGCTAGGTATATCAATAAATATATGAAATTTTGTTCACCATTTGATTAATAAAAAAAATTTTAGCTTACGAACAACAAGGGAATAGAAAATATAAATCGAAAAAATTTTTATGCTATATATAAACTTTTTAAAAACAACTGTAAATCTAAAATTTTTTTTAACATTTCAGGGAATATTTGATAAATTGACAAAGACAGAGAGACAGAGAGAAAGAGAGGGATAAACTAAGGTTTTTATCCGATTTTTCAGAAGTTTCAAAACTTTTGAATAGAATAAAGTAAAATTCAAAATGATCTGCATAGGAACGGAAAATTTCTTAAGCATAAACTGTAGCTTGAGAATGGTTTATTTGATGAAATGAAGAATCGAATTATATTCATACATGATCGAAATACATATATAGTCGAACACTAAAGAATTATGTATCAATAATTTTATTACTTAATTTGTAGTTTTATTCCACTGTTCATGGAAATTCTGAATTTATCCATGGATATAATTATATGTGTATGCGATGACTTATTAAATAGTACATTTTAATGTTTCATTGAACATAATATTGGGAACTATCTCAACAACAACACTCATTTAGTGTAAATTTCTACAATGCTAGAAAATACGTAACTCATTTTAAGATACACATTTTACACAACTCATTTTAAGATATATCTATATATTGTTACGAGTTTTGTAAATATTGCATTTTGTTTCGTTAAAATGGCTTCTATGGAAGAGCTATGTATTTAACATGTATTTAATATGGGCGCCATGTATTTAACATGGGAGTCTATGGGAATCTTGCCAAATATGACAGTTATCGCCAAATTGGTGATGGATTTAGTGATTTATTTTAATCGCCAAATTTGGCAATATTTCGCCAAATGGTCGCCAACTTGCCGACTAATCCTTTCTGGAAATTTCTAGAAATATTGAGCTCTGACTGACATATAGGGGGCGCTTTGGAAATCTATAAATATACCTGACACTGGCATTGGAACTCAGTCAAGAAGATCAAGGAACTCCTCTTTTAAAGACTAAACTGATTTGGATTTGGATTTGGACCTTAGTTTAGTTTCCTAGTGAGAATTGAATGTGTTGAAACTGCGTTAATTGGCGTGTATTGTATCGAAAATTCTGGTATCCTGACTTGTGTTTGTGTTTTTAGAATTTTCTGCTATATAGAAGACAGTTGTTACGTGTTTTATGTTTGAAATTGTATATTCTCCTGAAGAAATTACAGAATAATAAATTTATTTTGTGTGAATTTTCTGAAGAGATTTTATTCAATGCTAAGGAACCCAGGAATATATATATATATATATGTATATATATGCAGTACATATTCATAAAAATCTACTATATCTGATTTGTTAATTTAAAATTTTTTTAAAAATTCTCTTTAAAATAAACAATACTTCACTACATAGTGATAATGAAATTTTACCCGGCATTTAGTTCACCGAAAATCTTTGTTCAGAATAGAAACCCAATGCAAATAAAATTTCCCGAAATTTTCACCTGAGAAAAATAACTGTCAGATTTCATGGGATAACATTTTTTGAAATGTGTGTAGATAATAAGTAAAATTTTATTACAAATTTTTTTACAGATACCTGTGTGCACCTAAACATGTTTTGAGTAACAGTAAAATTGGATGGATTTGCAAACTATAGAAAGTACGATATAGTACATAAAAAACTCTTTTTTAAATTTATTTGAAATATTTATATATTTTACATTATACAACTACAACACTTTCTGACATTCGTAAGAGCGTGTAATACCTATGAGAAGGATTGCAGCATTTCTGCTTTTCTTACCAACAGTTTCTCATCCAACTTGTGATTTGTAATAAAGATTAACAACATATATTTTTGACTTGATAATTAATGAAATCTATCATATACTATCTGCATTTATCTTTTATTTTATAAGAATTTCCAAATTAGTTTCACATTACTTTTATATTATTTTCTAAATACATTTTTTAATGTAAATATTATTTCATTCCATAATACCATAAAAATACTATAGATTTTTACGACTGAACTTAATAATTTTTTTAAATTTTGATTATTTTGTCGTTATCCTTAGTTGAAAACATTATCTGAAATTCTTTATTGGAAGACACACTTAAAATACCTTGGTTAAAAAAGCCACAAACAATGTATATACAAGAATTTGATTGTCTGTAAATATAGAGAATTATACGTGAGCTGTTAGTATATATTAAAAGTGTTTTAAATTAATGTATACATAGAAAATAGAAAAAAAACACCTCAAGCCGGTTCAAATTTTCAAGCCGTTGTGAAGAAAAAGAAATTTCCTTAATTGCTGAGGTGAAAAATTAATTTCCTTCGTTGCATTTTGCTTTTCGCTTTTATGATGTTTTCTATGCATATTTTTCAAAATGTGTTTAAAATTATGCTGTGTTATAAAAGGACGTCAAATTTAAACAAGGGGACATGCTCATTTTTAAAACACCATTTGGATACACGAAAGAAACATTTTTTCGACAGTTAACTTGTATTAAATTTTAATTTAGTTTTTCAATAGCAAAATTGTACTTGATACAATGTATCTTTTATATATAATAGTAATATTTTGAATATACGGGATCTAAATTAATATACATTGTCACACTTTCATTCATAATAAAAGTAACTATCTAATATATTTTTATTTATGCAGTTTATTAAGGCTAATTTCTGAGAATGAATATTTTGAGAGGTATTCAATGTTAATGTATTACCGTCGCATTAAAATTTTCTTTGTGGTATAAAATATTAGTATGTTTATTCTAATTTCTAACATTGTAGAAATATACACTAATTGAGCGTTGTTCTTTAGACGGTTCCCAATATTATACATATATATACCGGGTGGTCATAAAGAAACTATGCCGATATATGGACCTCTAGTGGCCTTTCCATTCAACCTATCGAGATAAGATTTCAGATATAGTTATTCAGAGGTATGAGCTCGGGATTCTGAGAACGGCAATACAGTTGACTCTCACGATTGCGATTATAGGTATGAAAACTCGAAATTTTCAAATGGTAACTCCCACTTTTTCTCATCGCAAAATGCTCTGCGCATGCGAAAACCATAAACAGAGTTGGAATGGTACGCATATTACCATTCCTTACATGAATTCACGCCATTACATCTTTTGGCGGCTGCTGATTGGTCAACTGAGTTTGCATAGGTAATTGCCAAAATATTTGATCCTAAGCGCATTTTAAATGTGATAAATGCTAAAATACATTTCTTAGTTGCTTTCTTTTCGATAATTGCTTAATATTTGATCCTAAGCGTATTTTAAATGAGATAAAATCTATTTCTTAGTTGCTTTCATCTTTATTTATTTTTTACGGCATATTTTACAAGGAATGTGAATATTTTTTAAGTGGCGCCACCTATTAATGTAAAAGTAATTTAAAGTGACAAGCTATTTGTAAAAAAATTTTTCGCCATGCATTCATATTTCTTTTTTGTGCATGGAAAATTTTAAGAAATTACCAATTTCCGTAGTAATTTCACTGTAAAATTTTAGAAGTAAAATAAAATAGAGTAAATATTACTCAAAATTGAATTTTTTTTTCTTAAATTTAAATGTTGAATTAAAAAGAAGGAAAGATATTTTCTTTTTTTTTAAAATTTAAATGTTGAAATAAAAAGCAGAAAGCTTTATTTATTTTTAAATTTAAATGTTGAATTAAAATTTAAAAAAAAATTTAATTAAAATCTTAATTGCAAGATGCAAATTATGTATTTTTTGCTGTTTTGCACACTTAAGTTTTTTAACCTTACTCTTAAAAAATAAAAATTACAAATACTCTTCTAAAAATTACAAAAAATAGTGATGGAAGTTTTCATTCTTGAAAAACAGACATGCTTTCATAAGCATCAGTGCACCAAATACACAAATACCGATGCAAACTCAATTGACCAATCAGTAGCCGCCAAAAGATGTAATGGCGTGAATTCATGTAAGGAATGGTAATATGCGAACGGTACGTGTATCACAAAAAACGAACGCGTTATGCACGCACAAAAAACAGCTCTGCGAACGGCTAACAAAGACACGATCGGGGCGCACGGAGGAAATTTGGATATGACAGAGGCTAGAAACCAATCACAGAACGCCGTTCGTTAGATAGTGAGTGTAGAAAATCGATAAAAAGCTCTCTGATCGTGTTTTTGTTAGCCATTCGCAGAGCTGTTTTTGTTGTGCGTGCAAAACTCGTCCGTTTTTTGTGATACACGTACCGTTCCATCGCTTTTTAGACTTTTCGCATACGCTGAGCATTTTGCAACGGGAAAAAGTGGGCGTTGCCATTTGAAAATTTCGAGTTTATATACCTATAACCTTAACCATGTCCGTCACTGTGTTGCCGTTCACAGAATCCCGAGCTCATACATCTGAATAAGTATATCTAAAATCTCATCTCGATAGGTTGAAAGGAACGGCCGCTAGAGGTCCATATATCGTTTTTGTAGGCCTTTCGCAGAGCTGTTTTTTGTGCGTGCTTAACGCGTCCGTTTTTTGTGATACATGCACCATTCCAACGCTTTTTAGGGTTTTCGCATGCGCTGATCATTTTGCGATGGGAAAAAATGGGTGTTGCCTTTTGATAATTACGAGTTTCTCTATCTATAACCGTAACCGTGAGCGCCACTTGGTTGCCGTTCACAGAATCCCGAGCTCATACCTCTGAATAACGATATCTTAAATCTCATTTTGATCGGCTGAACGGAACAGCCACTAGAGGTCCATATATCGGTAAACTTTCTTTATGATCACCCGGTGTATATATAAATAAATATATAAATATATAAATATATATATATATATATATATATATATATATATATATATATATATATATATATATATATATATATATACAAATATTTATTTATTTATTTATTTATAACTCTGTGTTGTAACTACGAAGGTATTGTTTCTCTGAAAGTCGATATAAATCAGTCATAAATATGAATGATAGTAACTTGCTAGAAAATAAAAATTGAGAGATATATTAAAATCTCTAAAATTGGGTATATAATTTTTACTTTGTTTTGTTTTGTGAAAAGAATGTTCTTAATTTGATATCATAGACATACATTTATGAAAGTTATTATTAGCGTTGAACAGTTAATTAAAGAAAAGTCTCGTTGACATCTAAAGGAGTTTTCAGTAGTAACAGGAAAAATTAATGTGGCTACTAATTTCGAACTATTTCATAAGGTGGATATTAAAAAGATATTGTTGTTTCCAATGTAGCAAGTACTTTGTCTGGTACGACGTTCGCACATACACAAAGCGAATTTGTTGGCTGCTTTATTATGGGAGCAACTTACAGGTGAGCCAACATAGCTCGATAATCTCATCCTAGTCTTCGGTCAAGCGGGTGTCAACCCACAAGCGGGCGGTGAAGTCACACAGAAAATGCCCGTGGGCCAAACCACTGGGCTACCCGGCCGACATATTAAAATTCTATTTAAAATTATCTTCGGGTTATGAATTTTCCTCAAATATCTCGTAAGTAATCGTTTTCAGCAGTGTCGAGGGTGTAGAGATGGCCGAATAGGAGCACTGTTCTACGTATCTACAGTCTGCGGTTTCAAGTCCAGTGGTAAATATGTGTGTTTAAAGTATATTAGCATCGGAAATAAGAAGCTTTTCCATAGGAAGTCAAATATTTTTTATGTTTCATCCTTTCCCCACTTCTTATTACCATGTTTTTATTCACTCGCTTTCTTGTTTGTGAGCGTGTTTGTCCAGTACAAATCTTGCAATCGATTTTTAACTAACTTCCCGACTAGCTAGTCATTTGAAACTTTTAGAATAGCCCAGAACACGATGACAATGCATTATTTTAATACTTTTAGCCATCTTTAAGCAGTATTGAATTCATTTTCAGTTATTTTCAGTTAATTTTGTTTTGTAGACTGGTGCAGCCATCTATCGGCCGGGACGGGAACGAAAAGTTAAACGCAAGTTAACTTCCAATTAACTTCATTTTCTTTTAAGTTGATGGAATAATTCCTCAAAAATATTTTTAAAAAGTATTTATTAATACATAGAATTGTCAAGTTTATATGATTCAACAGGAAATTTAAAAACATGGTATATAAAAAGTTCTTTTTATCTTGTAATTATTTTAATAATAATTTCCAAATGCACGTGGCAAGAGTACTCAACTAGTAGATATGAACAAACAAACATTCAGAGGTTTCGACTGTTTTAACAATAGTATCTTTAACCATCCTTTTATAATGTTCACATACATCTTTACTTTAATACGGAAATTGATTAAAAAAGAGAGGCATTAAGACAGGTTTCTTTCCTTCATCAGAAACCATTGATACTAGATATCCTCAGGAATCTTGATTACACACATAAAGTAGCTAATGGTTCTCTACGCTTGGTAGAATAAGCAGCGGTTGTGTTGTCATTTCCTATAACCCCTTTCGCTTTCGTCTCATTGTTGAAACATTTACAATTCTTTTTGATTGTGAAGTTGCAGCCAATTACGTTACCCATCAGCATTTTCTATTTGGCAGGAACTGTCCTTAATACACAGTCATAATTTCTGATCTTATAACGGTGCTCGAATCGATTGCCAGCAACAAACAACACAGCAGCAATTGTAGCCACTATCACAAAGCAATTCCGGTGGGTATGGAATGGTTGCGCTTCAGAGGGTTCCCCGCTTGGGTTGGAGGGAAATGCGAAAATTGATTATTTGACCCAAAAGGGAACAACTGTTTTGCAGAAACTTTGATAGGGAAATGTTTTGCACACCGTCAAAACTTCTCATATGTTACTATATCTTTTTAATACAAAAAAATCTAATGAAATTTTAACGGCGCGAAAATTTAATTGATTTTGCGTATCCATCAGTGCCTCCGATAAAACCTTGTGAGCTGTGTCCTTATTCAAGGACTTTTGGTTGTTCTTAGACGATCTGCTGTAACAGGGTTTTTGTATGTTAACAGATAAATAATTTCTAAGGGCATCAATTTAGATTTGTAGTAGCTTAGTTTTTTTATTTTCATCTAATGTAACAGTGGGCAACCAATGACAGATACGCATAGTAACATGTGCTATTCCCAAGGTTTTACTACAGACGTACGGCAGAAATAGTGGCACGTTCGTCAGATAATTATTTAATAACAGGTTATTTAACAAGTATTTAATAACAGCTAATTATTTAATAATTGTATACAAATTATTCAAATAACAGGCATTTGTAACATATAACTAAATTATTAAAAAAAATATTGTAGGAAAAAAGAGTATTATGTCTGGTAATAGAAAAAACTGCAACTAAAATAAGTGAAGATTAAAATGTTCAGAAGAGTGAATCATACGAAAAAAATTAGTATCTTCCACTATCTTAAAAATTTTATCTCTTATACCTTTACGCTTCAGAAAATTTAGTCCACATTACTTTCTGGTTGGAAAAATGTTTTTTACCTAAACCCGAAATTAAATTTTGCAAACGAATATTTTCAAAAAACCACGTGAAAGGAAGTCGCAAATAAACTTATTATGTAAGACCTTTTTAGAGTAAAAAGAAACATAATCCCAATTAATACTATCTATTACAACATTTAATTTTAATTATCAATCTGCAAGTTGAAAAAGTTAACATACTGAATGAAGAAACTCAGATTTGCTTGGCAAAATTTCCCAAGGAAAAATAAAATCTTATTTTTCAAGTACTTGGGTAGTAGAATCACTTGATGTTGTTTCGAGCTCTTTAGAAATATCAGCTTTTTTCATATTGCACATTTTTCTAGAATTTAAATAAGGTTTGGTATCTATGTGTTAATGAGAGGCAGTAAAAATTAACACTTTAGAATCCTCAATTTCTTAATACCAAATACTATGAAAAAAGAGTAGAAAAAATTGGAATTTTAACTCTTTTACTTCAGCTAAAACTAAAATAAGTCATGTTCTAATTCTAAGTAGTTAAAATTTACCACTGAAATTTAACCTTTAAATTGACTCTAACTAAATATTTTATTCAGTCTATATCCAAAAGACGTTTTATTATCTCTCTCCAAAATACGTTATAATTGAGCAACTTTAAAACCATACCCTTTTTAATAGCTTTATGTTCAATTTTAATGTCTCATAGCAACAGGGTGATGGACTCTAGGATATGTGCAATAGAAAGGTTCCAGATGGAAACCAGTTTTAATCCCTAAATTGTTCTTACGGTTTCTGGTAAACACTTTAAAATATTAAAAAATAATCACTTATTAAAATTTCCTACTTGTTTATAATGACACCACCGCATTCTTCCTCACGCTAGTAACTGAAAAATGAAATAGTTAGCTTTCTATATAATACCAAATTTCCTTTTATGCTGTCATATATTTAAGGCTATTATAATTTTTTGTGTGAAAGTAAAGCTGTTTATTCAAAGTCGTCAGATACAGATATGATGTCATCTCATACATTATATATAATATTTTGACTTTATTTCTGTGGCTATTAAAGGTTTAAATGTTCCGTTTTTTATTTGCAAAGTATCTGAAGTAAGTGAACGAATCTAGTATCACGTAAAAACAATTACTTTTCAAAATATTTTTTTAAAATTACAACTAAACTTCTACTACAACTAAACTTTTATCAACGATTTTCAAGAAAAGTTTGAATACATGTAACATATCACAGCATATTCTACAAATGTATTATTTATGAATTATGTAGTATTCCCTATGTGACTAATTATGTGTTCAAATATTTTAAGGAGAATGAATTATGACTTTTTAAAGATTTTAAAGTCTAATTTAGACTCCTATAATTTTTTGGTATAATTCTCATATTATTTATTTCATTAAAATTAAATGGTGTAATATAATTTTACTATTTATGGATATTTCATCTCACACATGCCATATGTACCTTTCCACAGTATTTTCATTTTGTAATATGGTTTTATATAATAAATACGCAATAGATTACATAAACTTAAGTTAATTTACTGTATCCCATTGTTATCTATCAACTTACACAGCAATAGTTCTATCTGTAAGAGCAACTCACTAAATAGACGTATTAAAAAATCAAACCCTACCTCCTACATAATGTGTAATACCAAGTAACCTCATTTAAGTACCATACGCATTTTTGGTGTGTTGCGAGTAATGTTTTCTCACTTAAGAATCTCTCTTTATTTTTTTTAAACAATAGCAGTCGCACCTGCGACATTAATAACAATTCATTTATTTTGCCGACTCTGCTTTCTCCAATGCAAGTTTGTGGAAACAATTATTATGTTACTGTGGATTATTTTGAAAGGATTATAAAATGAAATAAGACACTGAATAATTCTCTACTGGCTAACCTCTAAATAAAGCAGTATGTCATAATTTGTTAAATACAACTTTAAATTTTCCCTGAAATTTACCTGATGTCTAGGTATAACTTAAATTAATAGTTTATAATTAACTTAAGAGTAGTTTAACATCCACATTTTAAGAATAGTCCAACAAAATTTGAATAAGATTAATAATATACATTTCGTACATATTTTCTCTTAATTACTACTTCAGTCAAAAGTAAATAAAATACCACGCTAAGAAACATGTTGTTTTCCATTTGAAATGCCATCAATCTTTACTTTCTAGACTTTTAAACAGAACATAATTCAAAGAAAATTAAAACTTTCGCAAAATTTCAGAATATTTCTTCTCCCTGCAGTAGACGTGCGCAATCTTTGCCACCCAGTTTTACTCATCACATTTCTCAGATGATTTCACAATAAAGGAAAGTTGAAAAACTTTTTTCGAGCGCTATTTTTGACTTCAACATTGATAATTAATGTATCTTAATCACGCAATGGGACAATTCATTACCTCAAGCGTATAATCAATTCATTATACACTAGTTGGCTTAGAGTTAACTGGCTGTTAGGATTTAAGTAAGATAAGTCATTATACTGCTCCATTTTGTTCCCTTCACAACTTTTTCGCATTCTTTATTAACTTGTTACACGAATCTTCGAGATAAGCGGATATAAATCTTTACCTCAACACGAAACAAATGATTTATAGTTTACACAACTGAATGAAAAGTCAAAGTTAGCGTTCCGTGATTAAAAAAAATATATCTCTCAAAGCTTCTCTCTGCAGAGCTGTTCTTAAAGAAACACTGAATAAATAATTATTTATCTCGGATGAGAGAAACAAACCGACCTAGGGTAAAGAAAAACAAACTGTTTTCAAAATAAATGAATTCAAATTGTTCATTTCATTAATAAAGCCAGAAACGTATCTGTAGAGAAAAACACACCTTTTTTAATGTTGTTTCATAGTTCATTTCTAGGCAGTTAATAAATATGTTTTACAAACAGCGTAATAGCATCATTTTTCATAATTTATCCAGGCTTATAGCTGCATAAGAAGTTTATTTTATGTGAAATGTATTGCAAAATTAATGAGTTGCTTGCCTATATTAAGATATAATACATTAAATTCTATACAGAAATTGTTATTTGAGAGGAAATAACAATAATCGATTTATATGACGATATAACAAACATAAAAAAATCCAATCAGTTTATAAAAAAACCCTAAATAAGTACCTCTGAATAGATAACTCCTTCTCTATCTGTCTATATTCATATATGTTACATTAAAAATATAATTCTTAAATTTTTAAGGTATACATAAGATTCGATTCACAAGAATTTAACATTTGAGTGAATGAATTAAAGAAGCTGCTTGAGATATGCTAATTTCGGCATACGCGCTTGGTATAAATACCAAGCAGCTTGATTAATACAGGGGTTGAAGAAGGTTTTGTTAAGGTTGATAGATAAGCGAGAAGGAGCTACGAGGTAAGCAGTTCCAAGTGTTAACCGGCGCTTGTGCTTAGCAGGCCCAAAATTTACGTGGCAGTACTGCTGGTTTGACTCTCTGCTGGTTTGTGAGTATTTGCAAAGTGTATTTCTATTGAATGTTAATATATATATTCCGTACAAGTAGTACGTATGCTTATTGCTGTAAAAGCAAATTCTATATGTGCAACGAATTAAATAAACATTGTTTCATGTATAAACTGTGTTTGTATCAAATTCAAATAGAGTGCCCCTAAGCTATTCTCTATAAATTTTTGAATATTACCAACTGTTTACAAGTTCAATTTTCATAGAAAAACTATGACCTGTAATGATATATATTTGCACCACTAACACTGAACCGAAATGGGTCGCTTTTTCAAGATATTGGCATCGAAAATTTCTTCAAAAGCTCTATTTGATTCATACTATATGGGCTCAGAAAATGCAGGCAAACATACATGCATACATACACAGACAAATATGAGTGTGTGTGCGTGTGTCTGTGCCAGTGGCTCTCTGTGTGTATATTTATACATTGTCGTAATTTATAATATGGGGAGAAATTTTAAAGAGGAACTGAAATAATTACAAATTACATACACGATTATCGGGCACTATAGATTAAAAATTTTTTTAGTAGTTGTTACACAGTTCTCTAAATTCCATAAGAAATGAATGAAGCAGAAAAGAAGCTCTCAGCTTCTAAACACTGTAATACTGCTAAAACACGGGTATTTAACACTTTGAGGTATAGGGCTCTTTAACACAAAAGTTATGCTGTAGTATATTATGAACAGCATTTCAACATCTAACTCGATAAATACCTCGATAGGTAAAACGATGAGCGAAGTTTTTTCTCCTTCAGATTACAAACTATACTTGTAGCTTGTAATTGTGTATATGAGAATAATGTTTTAAAATTATTTCAGAATTTAAATAAGGAAGAAATGAGTATGAAAATTCTTTTTCGTTCGTTGGTTCATGGTGCGGGGCTAAACAGCTCATTGAGTGATCGGACAATTTTAACTTTGCCCACAATATTCTCCCAAGTTTTATAAAGATATTTTCAAATTTCACGATATATACGGTATTAGATTTGATATGGTAGCGGGGAATTGATTATCACTGTTGAATATTTAGTTGTATATCATTTAGCATTGAATTTGGGGGGATACTTACAAACACAGACTGTATGAAAAGTAAACTAAATGTATAACATCAAAGTTGGTTGCATAACATCAAAATTGGTTATGAAGTTATTGGTTATTCACTAATAAAAAATGTGTATTGAAGAATTTAAGAATTTTCTGTGTCTAGGCCGGATATGGGCACCTTAAGTTCGTAGACCGGAAAGTCCCTCTATGAGGTCAGAGAGGGTGCGAGAGGGTACGATCTCCCAGATGTCAGCCCTGAGGGGGGTCTTAATGCGAAATTGAGGTGGCAACTAGCTAAGACGGGCTCCGACCCTTGTGATTCTATATAAACCAGAGCCGCACACTTCAACCTGAACCTACATGGACCTGGTTTGGAACATCCAGCTGGGAGGCATTAGAAAAGACAACAACAAGCAGTGTTTATATGCTTTTATTTCTTATCTAAAACCATATTCACTAAAAAACTTTTATGAATTCTTTCATGAATTCATTTACAAGGTTAAAGGTGAAGAAAAGCTGTAAAGATATTAAACGATATTAAACATATACATGCTAAGCTGAAAATTTCTATTCTATAATATGTATTTCCTGATTTAGTTTTGCTTTAATTTTAAAAGTGTTTGTGACTTTTTTTTTTAAATGTATAAGTTGGTATCTAAAAGCTAAAGTAACTTTGCAAAACAACATTTGCAATAGTTAATTATTTTATTGATCAGCAAAAAAATTTATTTATTTATTCGTATATTTTCTGCCCGCTTTTAAAAACATGACTACTATTTCAATATGGTTCATTTTAATTCCCAAGTTTGCATCAAAGTTTTCATTAAAATTTTTGAAATGTCTTCCATAATTCAAAGTTACTTAAAAACACTCGCACGCATCTTGCAAAAACTGTTAAAAAATCTTTTTTTTTCACGCTGAGGAAAATGTAAATTGTTTTCTTAAAAAAAAATGCTGCTTAAGTTAATTTGTCTTAGTGTAGCTTTCATTACTTGGTAAATACATATGTGTATGTTAATAAGTTAAAATTATTACTTTTTTTATCTTCTAACCCCGAGAATTTAAATTATCATGCAAAAGAGTTTAGCAAAAAAGATTTTAGATACATTTTTTTAAAAAGACTTAAAACCTAAGAATTTTTTTCGTGTATGTTTTCATATGAATTCATAATATTAATACCAAATTTGTATCACTCGCCAAAACTAATCTAAAAACAATATCCTAATTTAAGTACTCTTTTAAGAAAAACTGATTAACTGTTAAATAGAAATACTCTGTAAATGCTTCTATTAAATACTCTACGAGTGGATATTAAGTAAACTTTTGCTCATAAAAATGAACAAGAAAAATTTACTATTGAATTTTGGGCCAAGAAAAGAATATTTATATAATTTTAAGGGAATTTTAGAAGAATTGAATAATAAATAAACGTGAATTTTTCCTCCTTTTTATAAATGAAAGTCATACATTAGGTTAAAATTATACGTTTTCGTTTAGAATGAACCCCTATTCATAAGCATTCCAAAACAACAGAATATATGTACGAGTATGTATTCTATATATTCCTCACGTTGATATAAGAAACTTTTTATAAATAATAAATCATGTGTTTTAATACTTTCATATATAACAAATTTTAAACGCCAGATGTATAAATTTTATTTTTGGATTGATTGAAGGGCAAACAGAAATATGTTAAAGTTTTTGAAATTCTTTAGTCTAGCTCTTCATTTTTATTTTTTCGCATAAACTTTCCTTATATTTTTAAAAGGAATTTAGAGTAACTCATTCGTTTTAAATTAATTCATTTTGAAAAGCACCATTTACATGTATGCTTACTTATAAAGCTAATCTCCCTTTAAGTTGCAATTACCTTTCATTACCTTTATTATTGCCATGTTAATTAAATCAACGTAATTAAAGCAGAGGTGTCTCTTAATCTTTATATGGCTATATTTGAACGATATATACTATAAAGTGATGTATATTTATTGCATTCACAAAAACATTAAGTTTCAGCAGTATCTGTTAAAGTATCTCAAAATATTGCACTTTCCCGAATGCGTTTGTAGATATTGAAAACTTGGACTTGATACAGATAGTTACACTTGACTACTGCAATGTTTGCCCCTTCTCATGTTTGGTTTACAGATTATATGCAATTAGACAGATGATTTTAATACCTTATTTTGAAATTTAAGGCTAAAATTTGAATCGATATTAGGCAATCAATGTATTTTTATTGGTAAGATCTGTTTCTTCAATAACTTCAGGTATCTTTTGGAGTTTTCTGCTTTAGAAAGCGATGTTCGGTTGTAACATAATAGAGGTCATTGTGGATGAATAACTGATTGATGGTCTTTTCACTTTTTAAACTCAAACACTTTCACATTTTAACCCTTCTGTGGGAACATGATTATTTGCCCACTTAGTGGGGACATCTGTCTCGAAGGCAGATATAGATTGAATATCTCTTTCCCATGTATTCCTGACTAGAAATGCAGAGGTTATTTGTGGTTTATTAAATTTCATGATAGCCACAATCGTCAAACCTTTTCTCTTTAATTTTCGAGCAGCTTCTATTGAACAGAACCAATTATCAGAGGTTATATTACGGATCGTTTTGTAGAGGCATTTAAGAAAATCAGTCTTGCTCAACCTCTGTTTCAAAACAGGTAACATAAAACAGGGTTTGACCAAAGTCGTTACCAGGACCTTCAGAAACTCAAATCTTGAAAGATTTTCAGCCTTAATGTACATTTTATACAAAATGTATAAAGAATATCTGCCTGACAGTCAGGTATTTAAACATATTTTAGTGGGAATATCTGTCTAGTAGACAGACAATGTTCTAGAAAAGTGGCACGTACCTGAACCATAAAAGGCTGGCATCACGAATCATCCTTCCACACTGAAGGCAAGATGTTGACTGAAGCACTAGTACAGTACCCAAGGTCGATGGGGGGGGGGGGGCAGAGTTGAATAAAGAAACCTTTGCTGCCTGAGAGGCAGATGTTCCCGCCGAAGGGTTAAAGTCTCTAATAACTAAAAAAAAAGAAAAAAAAAAGATTTCAAGTAGACCACAACTATTTGTTTTTAATTTCATTCTGTCCAAGTATCAAAGCAAAGTATCCACAATTTCTTGTATATTGTTCGAATACCGAATGTCTCGAATATCGTTATTCTAAATAGAGGGGCTGAACAATATTTCAGTTTCAGAATATTTTTAATATTTCATTTTTATTTTATTTCATATTAGTCACATGTTGTCAATATTGATTATATTTTTCGAGCGATCTTTTCATCATCACTTTTAAAGATAAATTTGGCAATTTTCACCCTGGTTACTTGAGCTTTTCAGTGAAGTAAAATCTGAATTGGGTGACCATGACTAACGATAACTATGTATAAAGGGCCTATTGAAGTAATAATCAAAGTATTTTATCAAAGTATAGGGAATGAGAAATAAAATTAAATGTGACATAATGCTCAATTGCTCCTTCTGTGAAAAAGTGAGAACCTTTAAACGTTCTTAAATATTCAATAAAACAAACACGCTTGAGGTAGGCTTATACGAACTCTTGGTTGTATTGTCATAAGGCAAACAACACTAAATATGACTGACAAAAGTTAATTTTTAAGAGTTTTTATCTCTTTAATACAGACAGGAAAATGTATCCGTAAATTGAAGAATACATAATATATACAAACAACGTTGGATGGAGTCACAAAATCGTATAAAAATTTCATGGGGGTTTCAAAACCAAGCGAAACTTATTAAAGGGGTCAGGTACCTTTTAAAATCTAAGAGACTCGACAAAAATATCCCTATTTTTAATCATCAGTAGTTATAGAAATCTTTAGTCAGAAATATGAAAATTTTACTGTGAGTTAAACACACTTTCTTCTTTATAAATATGGCTATTAAATATTTCTAGCTTGAAGAAGAATTTTTTTATTTTTTTAAATTTCAACTATTCAGTTTTTTCAGTGTTATTTCACTGCGCGCAGAATTCCGTACGTATATTAATGAATATACATATTTTTTTTAATTTTAAAATTAAGTTGTATAATATATCTTTAAAATGACGAACTTTGAAATCAAAATTATTAGTTCTTGATAGAAAAAAAATTATTTTAAATTTCAGAAATGTTTTTTGATAAAATTTACTGTAATTCAAAATTTTATGGTAGGAATGACTTGATTGTTTGTCATTTTAACAATGCATGTTTATCTTGAACGTGTATAAAATTTCATGGTATTATATCCAATTGTTCTGGTGATATCATGTACGCAATGACATAACAATGAAAAAAACAATGGTTAAAATTTTAAACAACCCAAAAAAATGTTCTTCAAGCTAAAAAAAAAATTATAGCTGAAAAAAATGATTATAAAGAAGAAAGAGTCACACTACAATTTTCATATTTCTTAATAAATTATTTTAGTAACTACTGATGATTGAAAATAGAGATATGTTTGTCGA
Source organism: Dolomedes plantarius (assembly GCA_907164885.2). Taxonomy (NCBI): domain Eukaryota; kingdom Metazoa; phylum Arthropoda; class Arachnida; order Araneae; family Dolomedidae; genus Dolomedes; species Dolomedes plantarius. Next base: position 88,615,769 of record OU015491.1, on the reverse strand, counting down.
GTCTCTTGGACTTTAAAAGGTACCTGACCACAACGGTATAGTTGTCTACCACATCAGCAGTTTTATTAGCAGGAAAAAAACCGTCGCCCATTGGCTAAGTGATTAAGGCATCCACGCCGGGGGTGATTAAGGCATCAGCCTGCCACGCCAGGGACGCGGGTTCGATTCCCGTTTAAGACTCGATTTTGTTTTGGGGAACCGGCCAGTCATCCGCCTGCAACAGGAAAAAAAGGTCTAGAAAGGGAAGCTGCAACCCATCGTCCGTCGCCGGTGTCATCGTTTGTTAATAGAATTCTTCTGTGATTTGTGTTTTTCTATTTCCTTGTATTCACATGTACACCAGACTGGGGTGTAATGTCGTCAGCCCCCAGGAACATTAGCCAAAAAAAAAAGAAAAGAAAGAAACCGCAATATCTGTCTGTGCTCCCGATAAAACCTGACCCCCATTAGTATTTATACATGTCTGAAACGTTGCATCATATAAATGGTAATCTTCATTTTAAATGAAACAATTTTTATCATTTGCTTTGATAGCCTGGTGTTATTAAATCGGGTAAAAATGCAAAGCACTTTACTGTTATCTAATGTATTCAGAGTAAACAGCTTTATAGTTCTTTACATAAAAAAATTAATCTGTAGAAGATACTTCATTCATACTTTTAAATTCAGTCGGATTTTTTCAGTTAACAGTCCTCATTAATTCAATTAATCGTTAAAACAAATTATTAAAATGTAAATCTCTTTATAATTCCCTCTGAATATTGATAGTCGTCACATCCTTTTAGATTTTTCTTTCTTGAGTATCAGCAGGAAAATGCCATTTATTCAAATTCTCAGATTAAAAGGATTTTGAAAGAGTTTAAAAACATATCGTGAGCGGATTAACTAAATAATTAGGGCAGCGTATTATATCTTAGTGTGAGAAAAACTACTAAACACTCTTAATATTATTATGTATCAGAGAGCGTGTTGAAAAGTTGAATTCTTCCTTAAATGAATATATTGGTATTTATAAGTATTTTTTATGAATTATGGATTGTGCTTTTGCAGAATTTACTAGCATTTGCAAAATCTTCATACGGCTATTTAAGAACTTGTTGAAGCTGTAATACATAAATGTGTTTTTTTTTATTCGTGTCTATAAACTTAATATATGTAGCATTTTAAAATACTTAATACTTGCTAATGCTCAACTTAAATTTAATGAATTTAAATGATATACAAGTTAAGCTCTCAATTTCTTTGCAGTAAATTAAGTTATAGTTTTAGGCAGAATTCAACTGGCATTTGCAAAACACCATTCAGCTATATAAGAACTTGTTGAGGCTGTAATACATAAATACGTTTTTTTCCTCTTTCGTGTCTATAAACTTAATATATGTAGCATTTTAAAATACTTAATACTTGCTGAGGCTCAAATTAAATTGAACGAAATTAAATTATATCAAAGTTGATAACTTAATTTCTTTGCAGTAAATTTAGTTATAGTTTTAGGCAGAATTAAACTATCATTTGCGAAACAGCATTCAGCTATCTCAGAACTTGTTGACGCTGTATAACATAAATACGTTTTCCCCCTTCGTGTCTATAAACTTAATATATGTAACATTTTAAAATACTTAATACTTCTTGAGGCTCAACTTCAATTGAACGAAATTAAATTATATAAAAGTTAAGCTCTCAATTTCTTTGCTATAAATTTAGTTATAGTTTTAGGTGACATGCATTAGAGGGACCTTGTGTTTATAAACTGCAATGAAGTAACAGGTTTATACACTCTTTATCAATACGAGAAAAGAGTTACCCTTCAGTCAACCGTCACAGTAACCACATATGATAAAGAGCTAAAAAATGGAAAATGCTAAATACATGATTTTATAAACAACTACTTTCTTATCTCTAGATAAAAACATGAGTGCAGTTTTTACGCACCTGTGAAGTAAACTGTTTTTCACTGTCTCTATACTTATATAGACACATTTTTTACTACGTATTCACGTACACAAACTTGAAACCGATATAAAAATCCTTCATAGATTCAAGTGTAGCTACTTTTTCACTGACACCGAAAACTTGGTTTTCTTCTGAGGATGAATAAAACTAAACTTAGGTATTTCTCGTTCGATAAGAAAGCATCTGAGAGGAAACTCGATTACCTAAATTTTTCCCATTTTTAAACTGTAATTAGTATTTAATTATTGTACTGTCAAAATTACACGCGATGAAAAGAATCGAGGTAAGGTGAATCCAGTATTTAATTTTGAATTTAGCTGAAATATAAAAATTTTAAATTTTGAACTGAATTTAAAATATATATTAAATAAAATAAATTTTTCTGTCATCATTCTCAAATGCACTGCCACGAAATATAAATTTATTAGTTATTCATGCGCAAATAAGATGCGTAGCCAATTAAAGACATGGGAAAGCTAAAAACATATAAATGCATTCATAATAGCATATAAATACATTCATAATAACATATAAATACATTCATAATAACATATAAATACATTCATAATAACATATAAATACATTCATAATAACATATAAATACATATACAGTTATTATTCTTTATCTACGTTCATAAGTAATATATATATATACAGTGAAACTTCTCTAGCCAGCCACCTTTGTTCGACGGCTAGCCCTCTAAACGGCCATTATTTTCTTGAACCGATAAAAGACTCCATAAAGCGAATGTTATGCGAGAAACCTCTTTCTGACGGCCAGTCCTCAAAACGGCCAGTCTTTTCGGGATCATTACTGGCCGCCATAGAAAATTTTCACTGTACGTATATATATATATACTAGCATTATTGCCCGGCGATGCCCGGGTAGATATATAGATATAAAAATTTTGATGCATTCCATCAAAAAAATACTGGGCTGCACCCCCCGCTCTTCATGTTCATCTGGCTAGACAAATTGCGCTTAGCGCGTTTCTACTGAAATGATATACAAAAAATAAGAAAGAAAGAAACTTTGAGCTTGCGGACCTTCGTCTGATTATACGTCTGATTTTATTGAGAATTAATAACACAGTGTTGCGTGATTCGCACGTTTGGATTGAATAAGTTTACAGCTTAATTATATTTGTGAGATACTGTTTAATTAGATTTAATTGAATTTGTTTGATCCACTGTTTAATTAGAAATAAGTTTTAAAATTTACATTTGCCTTTATCATTTATTTTCCCCTTAAAAGCTGAGTTTTTTCCACAACACCCAAGAGACGCACTTTTTTCCACATCACCCAAGAGGTAAAGTGCAAGATGCATTATCCCCTTTATTTATTCAAAGTAAGGCGCGATTTCACATGAAGCCTATTTTCCTTATTTTGATGATTCGGTTTTTTATTGTCGACAGGACAAAAACCGTATTGGTTTTTAATTTTCCCAAGGCCAAAAACCGTTGAAAAAGCGAATTGTAATTCGATTTTTAATTTTCCTAATGCCAAAAACCGTAGGAAAAGCAAATTGTAAATCGGTTCAAGTGATGAGAAAAACTGCAAATAACAAAGGACAAAAAGCAGAGCCGGGAAAGTTGTGTTAAAACATACTAATTTGAACTGCATTCTTAAAAATCTCCCATCTCAGTTAGTCTAGTGGTTAAATTTTATCTTTTACCGTATTTTAATATTTCTTTTGTCAATTTATTTCGTTGTTATGCACGTAACGTAAAATTAATTTAAAGTATCACAAAAAGAAAAGAAACCACGTGATCAGCATTTCATAAATTACATTCTAAAAATTAATCTTTAAAAATTCCCCCTAAAATCAGAAAAGGGAGGTAGGTAAAGATTCGAAAAAGATTTCGTTTTAAAGGAATTTTTATGATATTTCCCGTGATATAAATTTTATAACCCTCGGATTATCATTTTAAATGCAAACTTAAAAAAATTAGAAAAACAGCTTAAAAATTTAATTTTAAAAAATCGAAGAAGAATTTTTCAAAAATCTTTCTCAGTTTACCCCTCCACTATAAACTCCACTATAGAAGAATCACCATGCAAAATTTCAGCTCTTTCTGTCCAACGGTTTCTACTGTGCGTTATCTGTCAGTTGAATCTCCCCCCCCCCCACTGCGCACGCCTCTTCTCTCGCGCGGGGGAAGAGGGATAGGTTCGTATTTCACTGAACGCCTGTATCCACAGGGGGTACCTCGCACCTCTTACGGGCACAAAAAAACATTAAAAAATTAATTTAAAAAAAACTAATTGAGACCCAAACTTCGTTTTTGCTGATTTAAGTTTCTCGGGTCCTAAACATTAACTGTGCCGAATTTAGTCTCTGTGAGTGAAACAGTCTATGATTCTATAGCGGACAAACAAACAGACAAGCTCTTTTATATATATAGATATAAGATATATATATATATATATATATATATATATATAGATATAAGATATATATATATATATATATATATATATATATATATATATATATATATATATATATATATATGTATATATATATATATACATATATATATATATATATATATATATATGTGTGTGTGTGTGTGTAACAAGAAAACGCATCTTCCTAAATTACTTTACTTTAAAGCATATTCTCTTGTTAATAAAGCACGACCCCTTTTCCAAAAATTGCAACCTAAAAGTAAAGTAAGTATAATTTATATTAGCCCTGCAGATCATTAAGCAGGCATGTGAAGTTTCTGAACTCAATCACATCCCCAGATATGAGTGTTCGAAGTTTATGAGATTTCGAATGTCAGTATAGTGTCAAAATTCTTGAAGAGCCCTCAAACCACTCTGAAGTTATGTCTTGTATAACGTCAAAAACCCCACTTTGCAAGAACTCTATGGCCACTTATCCTACGCCCAGGTCAACAGTTCGCAGCTCTAACAAGCGTGGAATCTAGCAGTAAAGTCCCCGATAAACTTAAGTGGACACGTGAACTCCACGAATCTGAAGTCGCCCAATTAAAAATTAAGTAGTTTAGGCCCTCTGGCGTAAATATCGCAAAACACCCATTTAATATTGCATGAACAGAAGACTTTTCTCTCTCTTCGTTTCTAACTCTTGTTGCTGTCGGACCTACTGTCCACAGTCCGGTGGTTACAATGCTCTTCTCTTAACTCTCCAATGTAAGAACTGCTGTTAAATCGTGCCGTCCTGGCATGGACGCCGGACAAGTCATGTGGCCACTGCAGCTAATACCTTCGCGATGCTTCATAATTGAATAAAGGTGATTTCCTGGATATCGTCCGAAATGTGTGTTCCTCGTCTATGGCTCTGCGTGTGTTACTCTCCTAAATTTTGTAAGTGTTTTCCTGAACCAGTCCGTGATGAGTCGTAACCCGTCAGACGGGTTTGTAACCAGTTGCGCCGTGTGCGTGGCTCCATTCAATTACATAGGTTACGACTCATCATGGACTGGTTTGTGATTTGAGTCAGTTATCAGTTTCTTTTGAGTTGCTCCATGTGCAGACGGCTTAGCCAAAACAGTGTGGGGGAATTCGGATCTGAAATAAAACTAAAAATGAACTATTTTGATAGTATTAGAAATAAATAATATGAACGTTAATATATTAAATAAAAATTCCTATCTAAAGGCAAGACGAAAAGTTTTGAAAATAGGCCATGAGAGGAAGTTCACGAGAGTTCAAAATATGTGTCAAATTTCAGCAAATAATTAATAACCCAGCTACACAAGCGCACTAGTGTAGTAATTAGAAATCCGTTACCATTTTATTACTTTCAAGCCATGAATGAGAAAACTCCTCATTAATAACGAATCGTAAGCGATAAAATTTCTATCGTAATTATCAATAGCTATTTGAGACTTGTTCTCATTTATTTGAAACGAAGCTAATTGCTCGTAGTCATGCAACAATTTTTTTGCTTGTTCAATTATGGGGATGTTAAAAGATGAAATTCGTCTCAAATTCTTCATTAAAGGCTTTAGAAACTTCATCTTAAATATGTTTGTCTCTCCATGACTTCTTGCTTTAATAAATTGTACAAACGCACGCACCTGTAAAGCAATTATACAAATCATAATGAAGTTTGCCTTCGAAAGTTGAAATGCTTTTTTTCATGTGTGGGAGAACTTTCTTTTTATTTGAGAAACATGAAGAGTCAAGTATTTGTTGATCTTTTAACATTAATGGCTCAGTTTTCATGCCGAAACAAATAAAATAGATTTTAATAAACTTTCTGAATGACGCATTTAACTGCGAGGGTATTAACTGCGAGGGTTATTTAACTGCGAGGGTATGCGCATTTAACTGCATTTTTCTTCTAGTAGAATTGTGTTTTGAAAGCTAGCTCATTGTATCTAGCTATATTGTAACTTGAAAAGCTCGCTCAACAGTTTTCCTCAAGAGTTATTCTTTTTGCTAAAGTTTCTAAGATCATAAACACAGTTTCTTCATGTCTTTTTCTAATGTGTCAACATATGTTTATAATACTTGGGCCCATATAATAAGGGAATGCCATTTCAATATTCTAAAGTGATAATTGTGTAATTTAAAGGGAAAATATTTAAGTTGCATCAGTGATTAAATCTGACGTCTTTGAAGAGAATATTTCAGCGATATCAGTCATAATTATTCTTTTAGTAGAATTGTGTTTTGTAAGCTAGCTCATTATAGCTAGCTATTTTGTAATTTGAAAGCTTGCTCAACAGTTTTCTTCGAAAGTTATTCTTTTTGCTAAAGATTCTAAGATCATAGACACAGTTTCTTCTGGTCTTTTTTTAATGTGTCAACATATGTTTATAATACTTGGGTCCCTAAATTAAGGGAATGCATTTCAATATTCTAAAATAATGATTGTGTAATTTAGAGGAAATATACTTAGGTTGCATTAGTGATTAAATCTGACGTCTTTGAAGAGAATATTTCAGAGAAATAAGTCATTATAAATCATTCTTGTTTTATTTGACGATCCTATATTTGGAACAGGTCATTTTAAAGTGGATGTCATTTCTTAGAACATTAAAAGTGATAGCATTACTATTACCATATTATATTCTATATGGACCATATTGCAATATTTTTCTGGTATAAAATTTTACTTTTAGTGTATAGATAAACTTACATAAAACGATTTTCTTACATCCTAGTCTACGAAACGCTTAACGTAATTAATGATTTTTGATAATCTCAAATTTTTAGTATTGTTAATAGTTTATTTTTTGGTTTTTTATTGCAAATTCGCAATAAATTTGGGTTAGTAATGCGTGTAAAACATTTAAGGGTATTTCCTCATCCAATCGCAGTCCTTAACTTGAACATAAGTTTTGAAATGATCCATTTATTTTCTAAACAGGTGTAAAAAAATATTAATGAAACTAATTACGTTTTAGTATATTCTTCTGATTAGAATATATCCTTGTTTCCATAGTGATCTTTAAGAGGGAAAATTCAGAAGGCGTTAGTTATTAGTGATACTAGTAACTGAAAAAAGTATCTTCGTTTGCATTTAGATATTGGACTCATTTCTAAATTATTGGAGATTCATTAACATGGAAATATCCAAAAACTATAGTTCAAGATCGGGAAAAATTTTATTAAAATTCTTCATTAAATATACGATGCAGAAAATGTTGTATTAGAAATTAATTTTTCACAGATAAAGGTTTTAATTAATCAATAAATCTTTCTTTATTACTTGCATTCAACAAAATATGTCAATCGCTTTCTCAAAACAGCAAAAGAATGATTAATTATTACTAGGGAACTGATTAATAGTGTAATTAAAAATAATTGAAAATAACATTGTTTTGTTTCCAAAGAAAAAAAGAACACTTCAAAATTAATGCAAGTGACAACTAATATTAATTTTCTGTCTCTATTTTAGCAATTATCTTAGATCAGTTTAAAGCATAAAATAAAGAAATATTCTAGGGTATTTAAACATAATTGGAACAATATCAGTAACTGAAATATTAGAATTCCTCATATTTCGCCTTGTGGGATGAATTTTATTTTTTTAAACATCTGATTATTAAGTTAAATTGAAGTGCATGGTTTTAATGAATGTAAAGATAAGTTCTGCCATTTAATTATTTCCGAGGTTAATTTAAAATGAACTTCAAATACCTTTTACAGCAAATTATCAGTGCTTGTTTTGACAGTACACTTGTTTTCATCAGGGCAGAATGTCAGTGCACTTGTCAGTTGTGCTTGAAAACGGGACAAAAAGCAACGTTTTCGATCACTTTGCTAGGGAATTTGTTTTCGAAATGTAAAATAAAAGTATTTAGAATTGCAAAGCTATCGGTTTTCACTAATGAGTTGTTTATTTTTTTAAACAAAACCCCCAGAATATTTTGCGGATATGTTTCAAAACTATTTATATATGCAACCGTGCATCAAAACATTGAAAACACGAGTTACAGAAAAGACAAAATCATAAAGTTCTTGTTAACTTTTCAAAGACTTTGTCATCATAGATCATGGAGTTGCAGAGAAATGGACTGATGTCAGCGGAATGTACTTATTGTTATTATTGATTGTTAACCCTATTGGATTCTCTCACCTCAATGCTAACCTATGAAGAACATTTGTCTCAAGACTACGGACTTGGATTGAAATATTTTTTTAAAAATTGTACTCTGTAATCAAAGTAAGTACTCTGTAGAGTATTTTTTTAAATAATTGTAATCTGTAGAGAAAGAAATTTTACATTTTGGGACCTTATTAGTTTTTTTTAATGTAAATATTTTAAAATTTAAATTTTTCGGAAAAAAATCTGGCATAGTGTGAGTTAAGCGTTTATAAATTCCTTTGGAGGACGAAATTTATAAAATGAATCCTGTTGCCAGATGCAGAAAAGTTTAGGCTTTCTAAAAATACTTTCTTTATTTGATTACACAGGGCAACAATGGTTTTGGTGCCTGGGTATTTGGAGATGATTTCATATGAATTTGATGTCCTAAATTTTAATATGGCATTAGTTTTTGCCTAGGAGCTCAAATTTCTAATATATAACATTTTAGTGAAATACACGTTACACTATTTTAATTTAAATCCGTGGATCAAATTAAAAAACTAAACACGGAACTTTTTATTATTATTATATTTTTTTAAATGTTAAAGGAACATAAAAAATCATAGAGAATATTTCTGTAATACTTATCTAATTACAAAGAGCAAGAAAGAGAAAAAAGTCATCGGGGAAACCAACTAGTCACTGAACACTTCGGAAACTTCTTTCCCGTGACATTCTTCAATGTATTTGGAACAGTCCCTTTTTAAACTCCAGCAGTAATCTGCCATCATGTGCGTATCCCATCGTTCTTAGTAGCGGTCCTCCATTGTTTTAATATCCTGGTGAAATATTTCACCTTGTTCCTCACTGGTGTCTCCTAAATTTTCAGGAAAATGGTCTAAGTGGCTGTGTAAATTGTGCACCTCAATGCTCATGTTACACCCAAGGGATCTGAAAGTGTTTAGCATCTTGTTTACCAGTTCATCATAGTTTTCAGCTATGCATTTGCCCAGAAAATTTCCGACAACTGCAGCAAATGAAGTCCAGGCTTTTCGCTCAGCCTCATTCATGGAATTTACGAAGGCAGGATCCTTAATGAGTTGTCTTATTTGTGAGCCGTCAAATATTCCTGTTTTAATTTTTTCCGTGCAAAACTTAGGAATTTTTTACTTTTTATATGCAAACCATGATCCGTTCTTATCAAGAGCCTTTACAAACTGCTTCATTAGGCCCAGCCTGATATGCAGTGGAGGAAAGATGATTTTCTTTCGTCCGACTAAGGGATCGTTAGTGACATTCTTTTCCCCAACGTCCATGTTTACTCTCTTAGGCCACTCTTTTCTTTCCCAGTGGTGTGTTTTGTCTCTGCTATCCCAGAGGCACACAATGAAAGGATATTTGGTGTAGCCACTTGCTGTCCAAGGAGAAAGTTTACCACTTTTAAGTCCACACAAATCACCCATTGATGTTCATGATACTTTATCTTCTCCAAGACCAAAACTATAGTGTCATATTCTTCTTTCATTTTTGTTGAGTGAGCAAATGGTATTGAACCATATTTTTTCTCATTGTGTAGAAGGACACATTTCAAACTTCACTTTGAGCTGTCAATAAATAGGCGCCAATCATATGGGAAATATTCAGGATGATCAAATTTTCCCAGGAGCCAAGTTTCCCAAGAGGAGAAATCACCCATACTTGTATGTATTGAATAGAAAAAAACATTGATGGATAAGTGGATGTACAGTAAAACCCAGTTCCTGCATAGATTGTGCAATGAATTATGGTAATAAAATACTTTTTGTTGAGTTTAAGAAAGCTTTACTATACTTACCAATTCTTTGTTAAGAAATTATGTGAAAAGTTATTTTTCTATTTTTTAATGTATTCTAAACAATAAATGCTATGTAATTTTGTTACAAAACAACATAAGTCTTCTTAGTTAAGGATTTTGTATTGCTTATTACCCATATTACCCGGATTATCAGGATTTTTGATTGTTCGGATTGCCTATGGTCCCAGTTAGCCCGGATAAACGAGGTTTCATTGTATCTAAAAAAGTAGACCTCATAGAGGAAAACCGATTTTATATTTAGATTCAGAGCCAAAAATATAGCTAAAATCAGTTCTAAAATCCTAGGCACCAAGAAAAAAAAATTTTTTTTAGACCTGTGTTATCGGCATTTATGTAGCTACAAATAGTAGACAAATTTTATCCATGGGTAAGTGAATTAAGGTTAGCAAATCCGATAGGGTTAGTATACACCAGCCTAAATGCAGCTCTCTTGTACGGATTAGTTAGGCGTCCTTTTCCGATTGGCCGATGGAGTTAGTGCAGTCATTATTTATAATGGGTGGGGGGAGTTTCTCATCTGCAGAAAGGTTTTGAGGCAAAAATAAACGTAGATACTACCTGTTTTCTCAATGATATTTCAGATAACGGTGTTGAAGGTGAGTTGATCCCAGATCTCTTACTGAGATTGCGTTCTGCCAGACTGCCAATGATACTAAAATGAACTGGTGGTTTAAAAGCGAAAAGTCACATTAAATATAAGTATGTTTTGTCAATATCATGAATGAGTACCATGACGTGTTCCGTAACGGAGATAGTTTTGTCAGAGGCCCCCTTCTTTTTTTCAAAAAATATTGCAGTTCCTAGCAGATATCACTTTTTGCTCTAGAGTTTTAAGAGATTTTTTCTGAATTCTTTTGTTGTACTACGGATGAATTTATTCTTCATCGTTTTTTATTCAAAATCATTTAGAATTTGACATTTATTCAAGTTCGTAAGAGTCATTTTACATCAGTACAATACTTATATTTAATCATATTTTTTATATTTAATTTTATTTGCATTCGAATAATTTGTTTTTATTTTCATTGGAAACTCTATACAAAGATGTATAGAGCTTGTAATGTTAATTAGTTTGATAGATAACTTATTTTATGCGATGAATGTTCGTTGTGTTCACAGCTGAAAAGCTTATGGTGATTAGACTACAAGTCTTGTTTATCATCAGAGTAGCTTAAGTTTCAGAATCCTCCTACAAAAAGTAGTCTATTCTGGGAATTTTATGAGATGATCACATAAGTATATACTTCCTGATACAGACAGGTAGGTACGTAAAGGGACTAAGATTTATGAGTTACATCTATTCATTAAGACTCGTGGTTCGAATACCGAACTTCAAACCAGTGCCCTAGAAAATTCGTTGAAAGTTTTAACACAGAAATGATTCATTTGAAATATTTAAAATGCCTACTTAAATTTTAGATAATAGTGGTACATTTCACGAAAGTAAAATCTTTTTTTCTCTTGTAGCAGAATTTGCTAATCTTATCCATTTTAACCCAAAGTTAATTTTTAATCGTGCTTAAGGGGGCTTTGTTTCTGTCTTAATAAATATCAGTAAACATTTAAGTGTTCATTTGTATGAAATATTTCACTGGTCAATCTATTTTTTTTAATTCCAAGGGTCAAAATATGATAAAAAAATCTATCAATGAATTCCTGATCACAATGGAGTTAAAAAAACGAAAAGCAAAACATAATTTCATAATATCTCGCCGAGGTTAAACTTCCGCGTTTAAATTAAAAGCAGAGAAAAATAACATTAATTACCTTCGCTATTTTAGAGAGGCATTCGGATAGAATAATAGCTGAAATTAGAACAATTAAAGGAAGAAAATTCTGAAGGAATTTGAGCACAGGGAAAATTATAATTATCTGGAGGAATGCTGGGCATTCCATTTATTTTGTCTTTGTGGCGTGTTTTGTTTTTCAAAGCATTTCTTTGATCATTAAGTAGAATTCCTTTCATGCGATTTGAATGAGCTTAAGACCATTAATTATTTTCATTTAAATACTTATCAGATATTCAAACACGTGTACGGAAAACCTTTATAAGTATCAAATTTTTGGGTTAAAAAATATTGATAAAGTTTAGATGTTTATAAATTTATTGTTTTCTGTAAGCTTTTAGCTCTTTTGTATTCTTATTAAGTACATTAGATGTCTATTACGAATATTGTGGGCTGAAGAATTTCCGCGTTTGTGCACGCATGATAATGAGTTTCATGATACTATTGAAAACAGTCCATTAACACTCCATTTTAATACTTTCCAGAAAGCAAGTTTTAAATATTTGTAATCTAAACTATTCACTGGATACCTGAACAATAGAATAGCTTTTAAGAATTTTTTTTCAGCCCTGTCTTATAAGTATAAAATAAAATACTCACATGATAATCTTAATGAAGTTAAAACTAAATGATAGTTGTGGATGCGTTAACATGGATATTTAAATCTATATAAACACTGCCTCTGCATCCAATGCGTTTATTAGTGAAACGTTAAATTAAAATTTAACATTTTTTTTTCAATGCTGTAGGCTCTTATCTTTTGACAGTAGGTACTTCTCTGAAATTAGCCCATGAAAACCAGCAAAGTTTTGCTGGCTACATCACAGGAGCACCATTTAGGTGAGCCAGCATTGCTCCCTATGAGGGGAGCGACACGGAAATGACTAAGCCTTGTTCGAGTTTTGAACCCAAGTCCACTGCATCGTAGCTCAGATCGCCAACCACTATAGGGTGGGTGTCCTAAATATCTCCCCTGTACCTAATATAGCCTACTCATGTTTCTAAAGTATGATTCGCGCTATGTAGGAGAAAATGCAGTAACTTCTTACTTCTGGGTTTGTACTAACAGCGGCGATAGCGACAACGCTCTTATCACTGACAACAGAAACTACTCGTATAAGGCGTCTGGAGTTGTTTTGGCTGTCGTCTTCGTAAATTTTGGCTCCAAAGTATCAGAATCCAGTGAATGACCAGGTAGGTGCATCCAAAATTCTAATTTTTCTTATACCATTTGAATGTGCATTAAACAGAGACTTTGCTAGCAACGCATTTTAACAGGTGCTCCTAATTTGGCCTGGTAGGCAGTAAGAGGTACAGAGGTAGGCGCTATTAGGAACCGCTCTGGAGTTCACTGGAAATTTCAATTTTTTCAATTTAGCTGCATAACTTAAACTGGCACTGGTTTTGGAGCTTGTTGATCTCAGGATACCAAAGGAAATAGTTCTTAGGGGTGTTCTTTAAGTTTCCAGCCTAATCAGACACAAAAAATTCTATTAAATGTCAAAAAAAAGTTAGAGTAGGCGATATTTAGGACAACTACCCTACTATGTGTGCGGCCTTAGCATTTAACTTTATAAAACGTTACTTTAATGTTAAAATGCTTAACAATATTTAACATTTTATATTATTATTAGAAACATTATCGAAGCTGTTACATATAAACTAAACACTGTGCATAATAGAAATTCTAGATTTAATGAAAAATTGAAAAAAAAAGAGAAAAATAATTTTCACAAGTTGAACAATTCAAACAAAAAAAAACTCTATATTTAAATTTCTTTTAAGATTTGACATTATTTTAATGCATATTTTATCTAATGGATACAAAACACACTAGAGAAATGTTGCAATTAATTTAATAAAACTAAAATTTTATGCTTTAATGGGTTGTTTAAAATTAAGTTTAAATCTTTATTAGGACGTTTTATTTTATCTCATTTTTAAGAAAATTATAAAGTTTTAGTAGTAGCGTCAATGGCACATTTCCCCTTCCTTTTCTACGAATTTCTTGTACTTTTCATCTAATGTCATTATATATGATTTCGTTTTAAAATAACCCAAGAAATTTTTTTTTACACTTTACATCAAATGAATTGTTTTTTTGCTTAATTTTCTCAGAAAATTTGTAGAATATTCTATGCTTTTAAAAATATAGGGATATTTAAAAGATATTACACATATCCCATTTTATCAAATAAAGCCCACAGCATTCAATTTTAATTTTGCATAAAATTATACCAATCTTTTGAGGGTTAAAATAACTATTTCTTCACATCTTTGAAGTAGTTGTGCAGGTTGAAAAACAGCTTTGAGCTAGGAGACTCTGCATTCGTTACTGAGGAACACGGAAGTTGGAAATTGAGGTTTTGAGTCATTATGAAACAACTACAAAAACTCATTGGAGGAGAAAATAGCATCATTATAAACGTTAAAATAAAACTGATGCACTTTGAAATTTTGCCTCGTTGAGCGAAAGCGAGCCGTAAAAATGAGGAAAAGACATGAGACAAAGAAACTTAAAATATGAGTACAATCGGACAATAAGGCGGAGAAGTTACGATTATCACTGCTAGGGTAGAGGAAATATCAATTAAATTTGCGACTATCCCTTTTAACACAGGGGGAATTATATGTAGGTAGAGAAAGTAATACCTGAAAATTTGTGACAAAATAATATAAAAAGGAAAGCAATTTTTTGTAAGTTGGAATCGCTAGCGAAAGTCTCATTTTATATTAAATAAGTTAGAGAATAGGGGACATTATTCCAAGAACTTGTTGTTCTAACTTCATTTGCCGTATAAGGGATTCGTGACTCATTACAACTTGTATGATACGACGAAAATCTACTTTGCATCTACTTATATTGTAGATGTAAAAGCTGACAACAGCGTTCGAACGATCCAATCAGCCTTTTCATATTTTGCAGCATCTTGTATTCCACACTCCTTAATGAGAAAGAAAGTGATGGTTTGGCAAATACACACAACACTGTTAAATCGGAAAACAACTTTTATTTTGTCTCAGAGTATTGAGTACTTTATAAATTGAAATTGTTTACGAATTTATTTCTAACGGAAACTTCAAAAATGAAGGAAGAGATTAAGTATCAGGAACTTTCTGACAAAATAATATACAGATGAACACTTACGCATTCCTTGAATAACATAATATTTTTAGCTTCTTGTATAAAATAACGATCAACAACATATATGAATAGAAATATAAGAACCTGCACTAACTAAATATAAATGAACGATATTGAATAAAAGAGGTCCTATATTAGGATTTTAATCTACTATGTGATGTCCTAAATAGTCATCATCAATATCATAATTGGCAAGACAGCCGCACGTGGGCCTTGGGCTTCTCTAGAAGTTTTCCCCAGACTACCCTCTCACCAGCCTTGGATCTCTAGTTCTTAACCTTCATGGCTCTAAAGTCTGAATCCACGAAGTCCCTCCATCTCTTTATCGGTCTTCCTCTCTGTCTTTCCCATAAGGGGACTGCAGTTAAAACTTTCAATGGTGCTCTCTCTGAATCCATTCTTAAAAGATGACCTGCCCATCTCATTCTGTTCAATTTCCCAAATTTCACTACGTCTTCATTTTTAAACTGTTTGTATAGTTCAAAATTGTGTCTACTTCGCCAAATACCATTATCAAGGACACCACCAAAGATAACTCTGAAAACTCTCCTTTCAAAAATTACCAGAGCCCTCAATTCCCTTGATGTCAATGGCCATGTCTCAGAGGCATGTGTTAGCACTGATCTTATGAGAGTTTTATATAGCAAGATCTTCCTAAATAGTCATATGAGACTTATTTTCTCGTAAATACTTCGTTTTCTTTTTTCTAACAAATTATGTCACAATGTTTTTTTTTACATTTCCGCTTTCAAATCCTGCAGCGACAGATTTTGCCACGAGACTCTCCTTTGGACAAGCAGGGTTTTTAATCCTTCTAAGAAAAGACAGAAGTGCCAGTTATCCCCGTTGATTTTTCCTTAATTGTAGAGATCACTTTGATTTAGGTTAGTCCCCAGTGAACATGTTGATTATGTAGAGAGTATAACTATTTCGTTCGAGAAATTTGAGTCCAGCAAGACGACGATATTGTAAACGGTAAATTGTCGTTTATAATTCCGTTGTGAGCAAATATCTTCATTTAGCCAAAATAATCATCTTTATCGTCTATGGATCAAATATAGCCTTTAGGTAAGCGACTTGGAATTCTTATACGGTGGCTATGGAAATTGAAAGAAATATGAGCTTGGAGCAAGAATGCTGAACAGATATATTCGAATTTTAGAAACTTCCTGGATCGGGAGCTGAGTAACAAATCGAAAAACCAGGTAAGAAGCGATATGAAATTATGAAATAGAAATGAAACACGAATAAAAAAGAAATATTAAGCAGAGTTCTAAAAGGATAGAATATAATATATATATAAAATAACTTTTCAAAATTATTTGTTATCACGTATGGTTAAAAATAGCTACTTCATTCGAGAAATCTGAGTCCAGCAAGCTAGCGATACTGTAAAAGGTAAATTGTCGTTTATTATTCCGTTGTGAACAAATATCTTGATCATTGCCTTGAGGTCTGTGACTTGAAATTCTTCTACTGTAATTATAGAAATTAAAAGAAATATGGCCTTAGAGAAAGAATGCTGAACAGATATATTCGAATTTCAGATACTTTCTGCATCGAGTGCTGAGTAACAAATCGAAAAACCATAGAAGAAGCGATAAGAGAACTCATTCCTTCCACAGATTGATTTCTTAAATTATTCAGTAAATTATTGTATTTTTAAATTTGAAATTAGTATTCCCATGTAATAAGAAAATTAATTTAGTGGCTTTCGGGATATTCGATTATCAAAATAGTGCAAACTTAATCGGTCTGAAAACAGTGTATTTTCTAAATATACCACTAGTTAAAAATTACAAAAGAAAGAACCATATCACACTTTACTTTACCTTACTCTTTTAACAAGACCAATTTAAGACTGACGTGTCTTTTCTGTAGATGTTATTTTAACGTAGGATTACGTTCCTCCATAACGGTCCATTGGAAAGGAAAATTTCAGACACTAAAACTGTCCGTCCGTCCACGCGAGTTATAATTTTGTCAGCGCACCAAACCCAGTATATCGCTTGGACATGTTAAAAAGAAAAGTACCATGATGCGTCAAAATTTTGGCGTACATATATATATATATATATATATATATATACACACTGAAGTGCCACTGAATTAGGGATACCTACCTAGTTACGAGTTGGGCCTCCTCTGGCCTTGATAACGGCTGCCACACGACTAGGCATAGATTCAACAAGTTTCTGGAAACGTTCCACGGGAATGGCTTGCCAAATATTGGCTAAAGCTGTCCATAATTCAGTAAGGTTTATAGAGAATCTATACTCACTTCTACCCAGACTTGGGTGTATATAATTTGAAGTGGCACTCTATTTGAATTTTGATGCAAACACAGTTTATACATGAAACAATGTTTATTGAATTCGTTGCACATATAATTGGCTTTTACAGCAATAAGCATGCGTACTACTTGTACGGAATGTATAAACACAGCTTTTAAGAACAATATATTTTTATACTCACGAACAGTAAGTCAAACCAGCAGTACTGCCATGTAAACTTCTGGCCCGCTAAGCACTAGCGCAGGATAACACCTTTTCAACCTTAACAACCTCCCCTTTTCATTAATGACGCTGCGTGGTATTTATACTAAGCGCGTATGCCGAAATTAGCATATCTAAAGCAGCTTCTTTAATTCACTCAAAAGTTTGATTCTTGTGAATCGAATCTTGTGTATACCTTACACTTTCTTTGGTGCTGTGTGATGGCCTTTCACGCCTTGTTCCAAAACATCCCAAAGATGCTCAATAGGATTTAAATCTGGACTTTTAGGTGGCCAATTCATGACAGAGACGTCAGAGGAATGCTCATCCAACCAGCCAGTAACTAACCGAGACTTGTGGGAGGTACAGTTGTCTTGCTGGAAAACTCCATTACCATGCGGATAACAGAACAGCATAAACGGATGGATGTGATCACCCAGCATCTCTACGTACCGAATTTCATTGAAGGAGATTGGTACACGCACCAAAGATCCCAAATTGTACCATGAAAAAACACCCCAGACCATGATTGAGCCACCATGCCCTTGTACAGTTCCAGCTAGGCATGCAGGATCCATGGCTTCATGAGCCTGACGCCATATTCTCAGCTTCCCGTCGGCGTTAAGTAGTCGGAATCGAGACTCATCACTTCATGCTACTCGTTTCCAGTCCTCTACACTCCAGTCTCTGTGCTCTCTTGCCCAGGCAAGACGTGCAGCCCGATGGCGAGTATAGAGCAATGGTACTCTCGTAGGTCGAGGGCTCCTAAAACCCATAAGGTGAAGCGAGCGTTGCACAGTCCGTTTACTGACTGTACGACTGGCACCGGCATTAAACTGGGTGGTAATTTGAGCTAATGTTTGGCTTCGCTGGATACGTACAATACGCCTGAGCCGTCTCTCACCACGCACTATCAAGGCTAATTGTCCTTTGCAGTTTGCCCGATCGCTAGTTTTTTTTCCACCATCCATGTATTCTTGCTATACTCTTGAGACTGTCGACCTTGAAAATCCTAGCTGTCTGACGATTTCGGAAATTGAATGGCCCATGCGTCGCGCACCTACGATTTGTCCGCGATCGAAGGCGTCTAAATCAGGCAGTTTACCCATACTGGCAATTCCAACAACTAATTCAAAACAACCACAGTACGCGCTATATATGCAGTTACCACAGCGCCCTCACTTGCGCATACATGATGCGCAGCGCTACACAATTTGCATAGGATTTGTTATCCCTAATTCAGTGGCACTTCAGTGTATATATATATATATATATATATATATATATATATATATATATATATATATATATATATATATATATATATACAAAATATAGATACATATATACATACAAAAAAAGTAAGCATTGATAAGTAATCCTACGTTAATAACCCGCGGTAGTTTCGTTCGAAGAGACTACCTGAAATTGTTTTTCAAATAGGGGGTTATGAAAAGAATCAATACGTTTATGAAGTTTAAGTTGTGTGTTCTTCCAGGGAAAGACTTGAACAGAGATAGCACATGCAGAAGAAAATGAAGAAGAAAAAATTATGAAATAGAGATAAATCGAGAATAAAAAAGATATATTAAGCAGAGATATTAAAGGGTAGAATATTTATAGATACATAAAATAACTATTCAAAATTTTTGATGTCACGTACGATTAAAAATAAACACATATCCGCAAAGGCTTTCAAGGTGAAGAGAAAACAGCTTAGAAGAAACTGACATACCAAAGATCTAACGGTAATTCTGAGAAATTCATTTATTAACGCTTTATACAAGTAATACTGTTGTTGTATAATTAAAAAGCTTTGTATTTATGCCTCACGTTCTTGAGTTATTACGCATTTTATAATCGGATTGAAAAAGCACTTTTCATAAAATAACTCACTTTTCAGAACATTTTGAAATCTTTGTAATTATTGGGATATTTTTAATAAAGGGTAAAAGCAAGTAGGCTTCAGAAATAAATTATATAGAAACTAAGAACTTATGTTTAAACATTATTCAAAATAGTTTTAAAATATATTCAAAGAAACATTTAGATAAAAATATATTAACATGTGACGTAAATCTTGACAAAATTAAGCTGCTTTTTGAACATAGAATTCTAACGAAAAGCAAAATCATTACAGCCTTCGAAAACATATAAGTAATAGTAGTTTTAAAATCTTGAAATTTTATTCAAAATTTTTAACTAACAATACATGGAGAAAATATTATTTCAACTTAATCGCTATTGAAAGTAAACTTTAAAATACTTTGAAAATTTAAACTCTCATCACATAATATCAAAGCTCATTAAAATTATGAATAAATTATTACAGAGATTGAAGATTCCAGAAAATAAAGTGCCACCAGCTGTGTAACTGAATGTTTTCACCGCAGGAAAAATAAATAAAAGCTTAACTCAAGAAAAAAACTTTATTATCTTTAACTTTGTTCCCCACCCCCAGCTGAATTCTATAACAGAAAGGGAAAAAAAAACTCCATCATCAGCTTAAAAGATGATTCAGGATTTATCAAACGCAATTTCTCTCCACCATAATGAATTTTTAAGGAATGAAAAAGATGCTGCAAAAATTTTTATTCAGCTTATTGTTTTGTTAAAAAGTTACGCTTCGGAAAAATTCATTTTCTCCTCATACAACATTTTAAACAAAGGAAAATATTTTATAAAAGTTTTCTTGCAATAACTTTAAATTTGAACATTTCCATACTGCGTAAAATATGGTTCACACGTATAAAACTTGACATTGTAACAAATATATATATATATATATATATATATATATATATATATGTGTGTGTGTGTGTGTATGTATATATATATTTGTTACAATGTCAAGTTATACATTTATTATATATATATATGCACACACACACACACACACACACACATGTATATATATATATATATATATATATATATATATATATATATATATATATATATATATATATATATATATATATATACTTAAATTATATATCTTATCTACTAGAAACAATCCTCCGTTTAGCGAATGTCGGCCCTGGTGATAAGGAATTCTTCTTTTAAAGCGATATTCATAACTCTTTAAGAAAAATCCCGCATTTTAATTTTACTTTCATAAAATATATTGAATTCCTCATTTCATAACTTTGTTTTAGCTTTATTGTCTATTGATACAGTTTTTTTACCCAATCTTTCGGTCATTTCTTTACATTTATGTGTGAAAAATTCATAATGGTTTTACTTTGATAGTCAGTAATCATTCATTAAACCTATTGTTTTCATTAAAGAGGCTCAACTTCAACGGACGATATTAATACCTGATAGATATTCACAGAAATCTCTTCATGAAAGCTGCCAACAGAAAAGCTAGCAGCGGACGGTTGTCGAGTTGAATTTTACATCGATCACCCCATTTCAACCGAAAGGTTCCTCATACATCCTCTTCATCCTAGAAGTGCCCTATTAGACATAATAAGACTTCGAATTAGTAAAGGTCCAATTTATCCTTGTTTCAGGGACCCCGGGTTGCCTCAATTGGTCGGCATATCCGTACAGTCCGTCCGGCGCCCAGGTCTGTACTATTCATAAACCGAACACGGGAAATAAACTCTAGACTGAGTTTACAGGTTTTGCTACACATTGTCTGGTGTTCAGGTTCGTAAAGGGCTTATACGTGAAAGCGGGTGGAGCCGGAAGTTTGTCGAATTATCCTTGTTTGAAAGTAACAATTTTTGCCTACAACCATATGCCCTGATGAGACTTCCTCCGAACTCTAAAGTTCAGGGTGCAACAGAATGGACCCCTACATTTCTGATGGTCACTGGTAGGGGGGTAGTGGGATAGGGCGGCTCGAAAAGTAGCTACAGTTTGAGCAGATTTTCTAGTTATCAGTAGACACCATAAGTTGGTCCGGTGAACATCGCGGTTTACTTATCGAGGTGATCTTTAAAAACATCGATTCTGTAACCACAGCATGGAGGTAATTTAGGACGTGCATCGGGCTCTATGCAACTGGTGCCGAACCTGATCGAAAAGCAATGCTATGATGGGTTTCAATTTTGAGAGGAAGTAGGTGTGCAGTACCAAGTAAAACCAAGTTGTCGTCTTTGAAACATTAAAACACCTGAAATTGGGAACCCAAATTGTGTAAGTCCACTATTCGTGAGGAAGTAGTCGCCATTCTCCCAGAGATAACCAACAAAGTGACGGAAAACTTTAGAGAACGATTTCGATTGCGCATCGGAAATAACGGTTGCAACTAGAGTAATGCTATTTTTAAAACCTAGTGAACCAAATCTAGATTATAAGCACTTTTCGAAAATATAAAGCTCTTTTTCTGTAAACTGATTCATTCATTTTTTATTACCCTTTGGAGTGTGGGAGTCCATTCTGTTGCACCCTGTAGGTAGAATGATGTCCGATAAAAGCTGTGCGTCTGAATGTCATCCGATCCAAATCATTCAATCATGTTAAACAAGGGAAACGCTTGACTCATCCTTCCCCTCTCCATAGCAGTATTTGAAAAAAAAAGAGGAAACATACCAATTTAAACGCTCACTACAGATGTTGGATTCTGTGCAGCTGTTTTTATTTTCTTTAGGAGCCCGGATATTGGTAGTTCTTATTGAAAAATGATGCTATTAGTAAACCAGAAACCCTTGTTTAAGTTACCACGAAAAAGGTAACTGCTTTACTAGTACTTTTAGTTTATATTCATTGATAAATTGTAGTCATTATTTTTAATTTTACATACCCAAAGTCCCACACATTTATTTATAATTGGGTGATTATTTATTCAACGTGTGCATATATTTTTTGACTGAAGAAATATAATCATGTGTGTTAGAAACTGTAGTATAAAGATATGAATCTATTTAATTTTTAACTATTATTCTGCAACAGTTTCTATAGCTAATTGCGAATAGAAAATGGAATAGTATTAAATACTGGGAATGCATTAAAACATTTCCTGTTCTTTCTTTCTTTTTAAATCTCTAATGATTTTACGCAATGCGTCTCCCCATAGCCGATGTCACATTCACACAGCTACATTTCAAAGAATCAAATGATATTCATCCGACACACTTTGTCAGCCTGAGCAAAGTGACATGGAGCCTTTTGTTCTACATCTGCTGCATACATTTTTAGAGCAGCATTGTTGCGTTGTTGCTAGGTATCATTAGTGCGGGACTGCTAGGCTATTCATTAATGAATCGTCAAAGAATTGTTTGCTCTAACAATGACCTGAAATTTCGGACAGCGTCAAAAGTTTGTCAAAATGTTTGCAAGCATTAAATTTTTAGAACGGTCATATTTGGCTAATTATGCTGCTTTGCCATAGAAACCGAAGATATTAAAATGAATAGAAGATTTTAGAAATGTAGCAGTTCAAAGTAAACAGTTGCTAGGTTTTTGTAAATTGGTGATGCATGGAAGAATTGTTCACTGCCCACAAAAATATTTAGAATACTATTTTCGTGAAGAGCAATGTCAGGTTTAAAGATTTTAGAAATTTTCAGCTGTACAAGCTATAAACAATGAATTCATGGAATCTATAAAGCTTTCGCTTATAATGAAATTTACTGTTTGATAAATTCGTCATAAATTGTTTCATTCGATAGATATGAAAAATATTTAATTTAAAAAAAATCCTTATGGAAATTTAAAAGTTTTCTGATCTTTATCAAAATGAAGCCTAAGAAATATTCCTTATTTTATACAGTAAAATCGGTTGAATTAGATATACTCGCACACTGAACAGCTGATTACGTCTGAGCACATTTCACTGTACAGCGAAATTAAAGCATTTTTTCTTCCCTCTGAATTAAAGAAGGTGATTACAGATATGATTAATAAGGTGAATCAGGATGTGGAAGAAAAAATACTCAATCATATACCATTTTTATGAAACGGAGGATTTATAAATGATACTGATCGATATTATTTAGTTTTAAATGAATGATGAATGATTTGTTACAAAATTTAAATACAGTTAGGGGACTTTTAAAGAACTTTAAAATGTTATTTTTCAATATTTTTCCTTTGTAATAACTTTCAGGATTTTCTCCCATTAGAATACAGCAATATTTTGCAATTTTTAAAAAAATTATTATTATTATTTTAGCGGAAGCACTTGTCGTGTAGACATTCGCCTATATTCACCGGAGTTTGATGGTCATTTTATTATGAGGGCACCATTAAGGCGATCCAGCATTAGCCCCCATGAAGGGACGTCACAAACGGAGGGATTTTAGAGGCGCGACGTCGGGATTCGATCCGAGCACCCTCAGCACGAAAGCCAACGCGCAGTACCACAGGGCCACCACAAGCCCTATTTTGCAAATGTAACACAGTTCCACCTCCCGACAAACCGTTTTCACTGACGGCCCTGGTGAAATCCTACACCATGTTCATCACCAATGCCTCCTAGATTCTGAGAGACATTAGTGATGTCTCCCAGAATCTAGGTCTCCCCTGTGGGAGTCCAGGGTTTTGGGGGAAAGACCAGATGACAATCAGAGAAGTGTAGTTTGAGTGACATGTTGTACTTCATTCTTTGGAAACACCTTAACATTTCATTAACAATATATGCATAGCTGTCAGTTTTGTGGTTACCAAGAAATTCATTACACACTGATTTGAATGTATTCCATGCGTCTTTTTGAGTATCAATTAGCATGTACCGAAAATTTTGATCTTACATTATTTCTAGTATATGGGGACCAATAAAAAATTTCTTTTACTTTAGTCTTACTGATTTTCGGGAACTTCTTCCTGAGATAAACATATGTTTTATCCTGTTGTCTAGAGATTTCACGAATACCTTCATTTACCCGAGTTCGATGTGCAAAAGAGGGAGATGGTATCACCAATGGTTTACAGGAAAACGTTCGTTTTTCCTGGTGGGAAAGTACATCGATGTGGCCTGTCGAAGACCATAAAGTATTAGTCTCAACTTTCGAAATTGTGGTGAAAATTTAGATTCATGCTATGTTTTCCCAAATATTATTTTAAACATAAATTCATAGAAAAACTAATGTTTAATTTAACAGTATTTATTTGAATCTTACAACCCTAACCTTGAACAAGGTATTAACGTTAAAGAAAAGTTCAACAGGAAACGTGAAATTACATATTTATTGTATTTTATTTTTTATATTTATTGCCAATGTGCCACAACAGGTGTAGATTTTCCAATATATCATTTATTTTTGTACCTTATTCTATAATATATCCCTACTTCTGCATAATGGATAATTGTTATACTTTACATTCAATTTTATTTTTATTGTATAGTCGTAAAATCAAACTACTAAATAATACGATCTTTACAACAACAGTTACAATATTTACAATTTGACTTAATGTATGAAAGGAACTTTAAAATTTCCAATGAAATACATTTATTAAATGAAAAATTAATCATGAGCCGAAAAACAAAATATATCTTCCTTTACATAATATTTCGATGCAAAAGCCAGAGGGAAAACATTCCGTTATGCATACATCAAACAAAAGTTCACCATGCCTTTATCGCTAGTGTATGAAGTGTTTGATACGGTAGAATTCATGAACTATTGTTTTAAACGAAATTGACAGGTGTTAGCTTCCGCGAACGGGCGAAATCAACATAGCAAAACACACCGGGAAGCATTTTAACCGATATATATTTTGCTACGGAAACAACGGTGTTTTGAAATTCACAAAAGGCGCATTTATCAGTGTAGTAGAGCTTTTGACGGCGGAATAATATCGATGTATTTTATGAGCCATTCCACGTATTATACCACCGTAAATCAGAACGTAAGTTACATCTGATTTGTAAATGGCAGTTTTCAAAATTTCATTTGCCGAGTCAAAGTTATCGGCACGTTACTCATGAAATGGTTGCTTTTATCTCATAGCGAAATTCAGTTATTTGGTATGGGAAGTTGTTTAATAAGTAATAATTTTTTGAAATTAATTTATATCATTTTAAAGTTGTTATCTTTTCCAATGCGGAGGCACTTTGGGGTTTGAAATTCGCCTTTTGTTATTCACCACGAGTTGATGGCTACTTTATTATGGGACCGCCATATAGAAATTTCCAAAGTTTCTACTACAATTAAAATCACTTATTATTTATAGGACGAAATATTACTGCTTACGATTGTTGCTTGAAAATAACTATTTTCAGGTGATTAGCTTTCGATTACATGTAACTAAAAAAGGTGCCACAGAAAAAAGTAATCTTTATGAACATAGACATTGTTTTATTGAGTTTCATGGCAAGGGTTATGCGAAAAGTATTTGATTAGTCTTACGTCATATTTACAAGTTCTTAAAAATGGTAATTCTTATCTATATATCAACCATACACACACACACACACACACATATATATATATATATAAACATATGTTACCGTGAAAGAGCGAAATTGGAGACTGTCGACTTTCACCGGTGAATGTCAACAAACACCAAATACGTCGGTGAAAGATCGAATATTTCATTACATTCTTGTACATTCGGACCCTCACCGGTGTATGTCGACAATCACAGATATGCTCTGGTGGAGGTCGAAAAGAGAGGAGCCAACAAATAGGCGACTGGCTGTTTCCCGCCAAATCCTTTGTTCTGCTTGGAGTCAGTCAGCTTTGACAGTCTTATGCAAGGTTTGATGGTGAGAGCAACGTTTTCTTAATTTTTTTTTTCCGATACCCTAATTTATACAGAATGGATACTGCAGTGAATCGTGATCTTTTTCTTGAAAAGTTAAATGCATTAATTGCGGGTAAACGAGAAGACAATTGTTTTTATTTTTCTCAAGAAAAGTACTCTAAAATACTTTCTGAAGTGGTTTCTGCTAAAACTAAGTGCAACACACCTTTGGATTACAGATGATTAAAACATTTTGACGTTTTAAAAATTAATGATGAAGAGAAGTTAATTGTACCATTAAAACCAGGAGAAACGAATATACAGTATTATGTTACCAATGAGGAATTGTTCAGTATACTATATGAAACTCACACCAGAATAGGCCACGGAGGAAGAACACGTATGCTTAAAGAGTTGCAAAATAAATACAAAAATATTACATATGAAGTTGTAATGTTGTATTTAAATTTATGCAAACAGTGTCAAATGAAACACAGTGCACCTAAGAAAGGTATTGTTGTGAAACCAATGATCAGTTCTGAGCTAAACTCAAGATGTCAAGTTGATCTGATAGATCTGCAGTCAAACAGAGATGGCGAATATAAGTTCATAATGGTGTATCAAGATCATTTAACCCTATCACTGTAACCTGGGGTCCACGCGGACCCCAGGTACTTTTAACTAGTTGCCAAAAAATATATATCGTACTTTGAGGGGTCTAAGCCAGTGACATCTCATCTTAACATGTGTGTAACACAGGGTAAAAATTGAATTGCATAAATATTAGGGGTTTTTGGTTTTTTTTAAATTTGAAACATATATGTCACATTTCTGTAACCTGGGGTCCGTACGGACCCTAGCGGTATGTCGGGTGTCTGAGAACTATTGGACACATTACAAAAGAATGAAAAATATCTAGGAACAATGACGTTTTTTTGATAACGAGTATTAATAACAAGGATCGAAAGTTTTTGTTTCACAACAATGTTATTCCCAGAATTCGACAAATGGCGCTAGATGATGCGACAGGTGTGTTTTCATTTTTCTCGTTGCACGCCTTTCAGTTGAGAGCTGTTATTTGAAGCTGTAGCATGTCACGACAAAGAGTTTCGATAGACGATGCTTTACGCATGATACAAGAAAGTGATAGTGAAAACAATGTAGATATAGATAGCTTCGGTGAATTATCTGAGTCTGAAGAGAGTGACGCGAATATTCAAGATTCGAATATTGAAACCGATAGGGAATCGGAAAGTCACGAGTATACTGACGAGCATTCACCCATCTGTTGAATCAAGCACATACTTTTGAATCGCCGTCAGGACGTAAGTGGACCATAGAAAAACGTGGTTCGGTACAAACTTTGGCAGCTAATATTTTACTAGAGAATAGTGGATTAGCAGGAGATGCCAAGAATGTATCTGACAAATTAGATTCACTAAAAATTATTATACATCTGAAATGATCAATGTTATTGTCCGAGAGACTAATAGAAGGGCTAAAAAAGTGATTGCAACTTGGAATCAAGCCAATCCGGCAAATGAGGATAAGTGGACTGAAACAGATGAAATAGAACTCTACGATTTTATTGGATTACTCTTACTCGGTGGTGTATAGAAATCTGCAAAC
Source organism: Dolomedes plantarius (assembly GCA_907164885.2). NCBI lineage: Eukaryota > Metazoa > Arthropoda > Arachnida > Araneae > Dolomedidae > Dolomedes > Dolomedes plantarius. Next base: position 88,587,747 of record OU015491.1, on the reverse strand, counting down.
GAAAGTTTAGAAGAAATGTGGTCTTTGGACAGTGGAAGGCCGATATTTCATGCTACAATGTCTATGCGACGTTTCCAAAATTTGCTTCGTTTCTGTCAGTTTCACAATGATGCAACAAGGAAACAAAGACTAGAGTTAGATAAAACTAGCTGCCTGTCGGGATGTCTGGCAAATGCTTCTCGAAAATCTGGCGAAATATTACAAGCCCGGAAAAGATCTGACACTCGATGAGCAATTAGTGGCAACTCGTGGTCGATGCAGATTTCGACAGTACATACCGAGCAAGCCAGTAAAGTATAGATTCCAAATATTTTGGTGCTGTGATTCTACCACTTCGTTTCCTTTGAAAGGAGAAGTGTATGTTGGACGATAACCTGGTACTGAAGTTGGAGCAAACACTGTTTTTGATCTCGTCAGGCGATTAGATGACCCTTGGAAGAACAAAGGACGCAACGTTACCATGGACAATTACTTCACCAGCGCTCAGTAACCAGAGGACCAACTAGCTGTGAAAACCAGAGTGGTTGGAACAATTCGAAAAGAAGTCCCAAAAGAGTTGCTACCAAATCGTCAGCGTGAAGAGAAGTTATTGTGTCCCGAGCAATATTTAAACTTCAAAAATCTTCCTCATTAACAGTTAGGTAAGAAAACTTATCTTACCTGAACATCTTGATGGTCCGGGTTTGTTGTTTCCTCATTTAAATAAAAGTTGAGACACACCAATCAAAGAAACACGACGACCTTTGGCTAATTTATGACATCTATTATTAAAAACATTAATTTACACATTAGTTTTAACAAATAAACACGAAAACATGACAGGCTATTAGACACGACGCGCGAACATTACATAAAACTAAACTAAACTGAAGAGCATCTAAGTTACAGTTGCTCTTCTTCACTTCACTTCTTCCGTGCGTACTTGCGCAGAACGGAATTCAGGGGTAATGCCGCATTCCGCAACAGAAGTCTTCTAGCTTTTGTTTTGATAAATAACTGACTTTAGTTTGCTACACTCCAAAGAAAGGGAAGGCAGTCATTTTGCTATCTTCCATGCATCATGACAAAAACGTCATTTAGGAGAAAGACAATAAGCCAGATATTATTACTCATTACAATGCAACAAAATCTGGAGTTGACAACATTGACAATTTATGCAGATTGTACTCATGCAAGCGAAAAATATGCCGTTGGCCTATGGTCTTCTGGTTCAACATGCTCGACTGCGCAGCTGTTGCTGGATACATAATTTGGATTTTGAAATATCCAGACTGGGAATCTGGGAAGCGCCATCGATGTCGATTGTTCCTGAAATACCTTGGGAGAGAGCTGCTCAATAACCTCATTCAGACAAGACTTCAGAACGTTCAGTCGCTGCAGCCTGGAGTTCGTTATTCATTGAAATCTTTGGGGGTTGAAATTGCGTCAGGACCCGGAATTCAAGAGTAAAGTAAAGAAGTACGATGCCAGCTATGTCCACCTTCTTTGGATAGAAAAGTAATGACCCGATGTACTAATTGCCATATACCATGTTGCCCGGAACATCAGAAGACCATTTGTGAGGTATGTTCAGAGTACATTTAGAAATGCAGAATGAATCTGTTAATATGACTGTAAAATTATAATGTTCTTAGTTTTATAAATAAAATTGTTTAAGAAAATATCTGAACAATCGTTAATTACTTATAAGATAATTAAAGGAATGCAAAATTAACTTTAATGTGATGTAAATCGTATAAAATATGTAAATTACAATATTGGGTCCGCGTGGACCCCAGGTTACAACAGTGTATATTTCGAAACGATACAGTGATAGGGTTAACTAAGTTTGTCCAGCTACGACCTTTGAAAACTAAGAGGGCGGAAGAAGTAGCGTATCACGTTCTTCCAATATTTTTAACATTCGGTGCTCCAGCAATATTGCAATCAGATAATGGTAGAGAATTCAGTAATCAAGTCATATCCGAAATATGCGCTATGTGGAAAGATCTTAAGATAGTTCATGGAAAGCCTCGTCACAGTCAAACACAAGGCTCAGTTGAAAGGGCCAATCAGGATATACAGAATATGCTAACTGCATGGATGAACGATAACGATACAAATAAATGGTCAGAAGGATTACCCTTTGTTCAATTTGCCAAGAACACTACATACCACGAAGGAATACGCCAAAGTCCTTATGAAGCCATGTTTGGCATTAAAGCGAAAAGAGGCATAGCATCGTCTTCTTTGCCTAGCGAACAAATCGCAAATATCGAAACCGAAGAACAACTTGAAGAAATTGCCAATACTTTTGAAACCGAAGAACAGCTTGAAGAAACTGGTAATACTTCTGAAAAAAATTTGAGCGGTGGTCATACCGAAAACCATATACCAAAGAAAAATATTGAAGAGGACTTGCAATCTACCACGTCTTCACATCAAGTTCTGACTGAAAAACACGAGTTAATTTCTATAAAAAGAGCGGCCGCGAAAGAGAATCTTCTACTGAAAGCAACAAAAATATTACGAACCTCACAAAAACATTTTCCTCCTGCTCAAATTGGTGATACTGTAGGAATACAAGTCCCTGATGTCGACCATGGTCGTACAGATAACCGAAATGTGTTAGCGGTTGTTGTTGGAATAGAAGACTCCGACTTCTATAAACTTGCAAATGAAAATGGAACCCTCAAGCAGCTTTACACACATAATCAGTTCGTAATTTCTAAAGAAAAGTTACTTTCCATAGATGAGATTTATTTTCAAGAAATTTCGCTGAGAGAAGCAGCTGCAGCTAATTCGAGAAGCGGTGGGCAAGGTTATACACGCTGTCATTGCAAAAGGAAGTGTTCCACAAATAAATGCAGTTGTAAAAGCAAGGTCCTCTTGTGCAATTCAAAGTGTCATAATAGTTTAAGCTGTTGCAATAAATAAGATTTGAATCACAAAATTTAGTAAGTTTTTTATTACTATTATTTTATTTTCTCATTTAGAACGTACTGTATAATTAAGTAAGTTTTTAACTTCTATTATTTTCTTTTCTCATTTTGAATTTACTGTGTGTTTTAAGTTCTTAGTCATTCCTCTCAGAAAGAGAGGCGAAAAATTTATCACGACTGAATTACGGAGAAGAAAATATAAATCTCGGACATGTTCAACATTCACCATTAGTGCATGGTGAATGTCGACATTTACTGGTGTAAGTCAGAAATAAGGGTATTTAGCAAATATTTCGGACATACACCAAGCGACTATGTGTTTGTTGACATTCACCGGTGAAAGTCGACATTCTCCAGATTTCGGTGTTTCACCGTAACATATATATATATATATATATATATCAGAGAGATAATATCACGATCTGCAACGGCACAGGGGATGCGCGAATACTCCAGACATCGCTGTTAGTGGTAGTCATGGCGAATAAACAAAAAGTAAACAGAAATATATATACCGTAAAATCTCGACTATAATATGCACCCGAGTATAATACGCATGCTTGATTTTGTGCGAAATTTTCGGAAAAAATCAAAATTTGACTATAATACGCACCCATAACTTTTCAATATTTTATTTAAAAATTGCACAAATATTTATTAACATAAATAAAATTTGTAATAAAAAGAAGCGAAAACGTCAAATTCGGTAGAAAAAGCATAAATTGTGAATATAAAACAAACAATACTGTCAAATTATTAGTCTTAATCACTTTCACTAGAATACAGCTAATCTATTGTTGTTGCGTCCATGTCATATTTATTGTTGCCGTCGTAATATATATCGCCATCATCATCCTCACTTGATAACACCTGCCCATCCTCCCATAAAATGTCGTCCTCACTGCCGTCGAAATTACTCGATATGCAACATTTAAGGAAGCCTTGTTTAATAATAGACGGATCTAATTCATTCCATGTCAAAAGTACCCATTCTGCAATGTCTAATATGAACGGTTGACGCCTACGACCACCTGCCCTATATGTGTGATTGCCGTTGTTTAACTATAAATTCCATTTACGACGGAGAGCTTCCTTCATCGGCTTATTGACAGAAACGCCTAAAGGTTGAAATAGGCGGTTCATGCCACCTAGAATAATCACCAGATCTTACTTTATTTAGCGCATTTCCTTCTTGATAGAAGACACCGAAATGAATGGAGCACCAACATGGAAGGCGGTTTTCGTGCCACACCTGGACGATGTCCCCAAACGCATTTCAACCAATCAATGGTCAGTGCTTCATCCATCCAGCTCTTTTCGTGGACACGGATGTGCACATCTGTTGGAAATTGTAGTTTTGGAAGAGTCTTTCTTTTAAAATCGATGTACGGCGGCAACTTTCCTCCGTCTGCGGTACATTCCAGCATAACAGTGAAGTGAGACTTCTCGTGTCCAGTTGTTCGAATTGACACACATTTTTTATCTTTCACGTCTACGGTCCTGTAGTAGGGCATATCGAAGGTCAGTGGCGTTTGATCGCCATTTCCAATATGTGAAAGGTCATACGTATGTTTCATTCTCAATTTTAGCACGAACTTTTCTAACTCCAGAAGTTTATCTTCGTGGTCGTCTGGAAGATGCTGCGCGAATTTTGTTCTTCTGCGAACAGAAAGCCCATGTCGTTTCATGAAACGAAATGCCCATCCGTATGAAGATTTGAATTCTATCGCGTTCGCATAAGATTTTTTGACTGCTAGAGCTTTCAGCCTAATTTCATTACATGAAACCCCGATGCCTTGTTCTCTCTTTATCACTACCTACTCCATTAACCCATTTAGGACCGCTCCATGTTTCCTTTATTGGAAATGCACCAAACAGTTTTTTAAAACTTTTTCGAACATTAATTACACAAATAAGTTGTTTCCATGAAATTAAATTTATTTTTATGAGAGTTACAAAATGTTGCGTTTTCGCAACTTCAGTCCAAAGCGGTATAAAAATTTTAAAAATATAAAAATTTAAAATAATAAAATTTTAAAAAAAATTTTAATCTTTGAAACATTTCGCATGAAGAGGTACATTACACTTATTACCTACAGTAATTGTTTGACTTTTGCAGTGTTTAAATTTTTTTGGTTTATTTTCACTATTTTTAGTAATAATATGGCTCAAACAGTCTTTCCGAGTTTCGTTGAGAATTAGATTTTGAATTGAAGATGGTCTTCCAATATGTGAAGTTTCAGGTAAAACAGAATTCATCTGCATTTCTTCAAGCCTTTTTATCAAAGATATGGCTCTCTCAAAGATATAGATCTCTGAAACTCCAATAAGCTTATTTTAGAATTCATTACATCCATGTAGAGTCTCCATTTTACCCATACAATATGCTCCTTTTTATTACTACATTGCTTACTTTTACATTTATTAGAAAAAAATGTCGATTTCACCTACAATGTCTTTAGAGGATTCGACATTTTCACATAAAATATTATCATCAATAGCTTCTTCATCCGTCAAATCACCCGGATCTGGTGGGATAATGACGAATTATGGTTCATCATGAGCTTCTGTTGAGGACGATTCTGCAATATCATCATCATCTAGCCCATGAAAATACTCCAATGTCTCTTCCAATGTCAAAAATCGCTTTTTTCTAGAGACAAACTTATCCGAAATGCAAAGAATACCAATTTACTGCATAAAAAACTTGGCAGCACTAATAAAACACATTGGAAATAAGTAATACACATTGGACTGATGTTGCGTTTTCGCAACATTTTTAAAAATATGAATTGAGAAACATAAAAACAAAAATTATGATTTACCTGTTGAAGCCATTTTGTTCTTTAGTCTCTAGTAAACTCAGAACAAGCATCAAATCGGATATTTAACATGTGCTGCTATCTAAGGTTATTATTTGAAATTAGTCTTTTTTTCCCTTTCAAAACACCAGAAAAAAACAATTTTTTGTAAGTGCTAACAGCGGGCAAATGTGGAAACAAAAAATTTATTATGATCTATTAAAGTATAGAGAATAAAATAAAAATGTTACTTCAGACGTACAAAACTTAGAACATGCAACTTTAAAAAATACAGAACTTTAAAAAATACAGAAATTGATGTTGCGTTTTCGCAACGCCAGTCTTAAATGGGTTAAAGTTTTCTACAGTTCTGGAAAACTAGGTTGTAAGCCTCGATTCACCTTTTTTCTTCCTAGGTATGATTTGTAGAGTTTCTTTGCTTTTTCTCCACAAACAGATATTTGGTTCATTTGTTGAGAAGTGACAACTTGTTCCTTGATCTCCGTGAGACTCGGCATATTTAACAATTAATAATTTTTCTGCTGACGTATAGGACCGTCTTGAAGACATTTTGAGGGAAATAAATTAAATAAAATAATAAAATTTTGCACTTGCGACAATCGGGAACTATCCTTATTTCAAAGGACCTGTTATTAAACGAATGCGTGTGTGATACGAACTGTGAGTTCCGTTTGTTTAAAAGGAACATCTGATTAGTAATAGGGATGCGACATTGATAACAAAACATCGATGTTTTGAAACATCGATATTCAATATTAAAACATCGCCCAAAAACCATCGATGTTTTTAAACATCAATGTTTTAGAACATCCATTTTTTAAAACTGGTTTAGTAATCTCTAACATTAATGTTAATTGGGTTAGTCGTTGGGGGCGGGGGGGGGTATTTAATTTTACTCTGTGATTGGGTTGACACAAATGACAAAAACTTGGTTGCTTTTGTCTTGGGCTACACTCATGACTTCAAAATTCTCGTTGTAAATATCGCCATGTTTTGCCTTAAAATGTTCAGATAAATTCGTGGTATTACCAGAAGTTTTGAGGGACTTAAGGCAAATATTGCATTTTGCCAATTTGTCAGAGGTTTTGCAAAAATATTTCCAAACGGTACTTTTGAGAGGCATCTTACTAATAATATTAACGTTAACTTATTTAAAACCAGAACAAAACAAAAACTTAAATGGCTGCTCTCGTGTATACAGGGTGTATCATAAATACCACCCAAACTATGCATAGCCAGATTCCTTGTTCGGAGTACATAAAAAATGCCCAAAGAACTGTACCTGTACGACCCATAGTTTTTGAGAAAAATACGGAAAACAAAGTATGACGTCACATCCGGTGCAAGGAAAAAAACACTATTTGACAAATTAACAGCAGAAGTTGCAAATATTTATAAAGGCAGATGTAGGATGATGTTCGATTTTTTCCTGTAGGGTCATCTGAAGGAACTGATGTATCGAGACGTAGTGACTACGAAAACGGACGTAGTTGCTCGTCTGCATGCTGCTTGTACTTCGGTGGACACCGCGCTGCCGCGACGTGTGCAGTCATCCATTCCACGGCGCGCTCAAGTCTGCCTCGATATGCACAGCGGACACTTTGAACATCTGCATTTATAAAAATTTGCAAATACTGCTGTTCATGTTTCAAATAAAGTGTTTTTCCTTGCACCGGATGTGACGTTATACTTTGTTTTTCGTATTTTTCTCGAAAACTATGGGTCGTACAGGTACAGTTCTTTGGGCATTTTTTATGTACTCCCAACGAGAAATCTGGCTTTGCAGAGTTTGGGCGGTATTTATGGGACACTCCGTATACTTGTGGAGGTACAGACTGCACACCAGCGCATCATGGAGTTGATATTCAAATATTTGTAAAGTAAAACCCCATGGAATGTTCTGGAGTGTCAGGAACATTCCAAGCGCCCTGATTGGTTCATTGGTTGTTTATTACCATTTGTCTGTTTGCTAAGGTATCGTTCCCCCTTTTGTATTCCTCCTTTTCAGAATTTAGACTTACATTTACTGAGTGTGAAAATTATGATACTGGAAATTTTTTTTTTGTTATGGTACATTTTCATTAAAAAAACATTCGAGACAACGTAAAACATAGACCACAAAACATCGATGTTAAAAGAACATCGGCTTCAATAAATCGATGTTTAAACCATCGATGTTTTTATCGATGCTTTGAAAACATCGATATCGATGTCGCATCCCTAATTAGTAAATGGGTGGATGAATCGCAGAGTGGAGATGCGCGTGCACGTGTGTTGCGACAATGCTTTACAGCTGCTGTACGTTCATTTATTCAATGTTTAAAACTACATTGTTGTTTTTGTTGCACTTGGGTTATAATACGCACCCTCATTTTTCCGGACTAAAATGTGAAAAAAAAGGGCGTATTATACTCGAGATTTTACGGTAGTTTAGTTCCTTTACTGCTACAGAATCTTGCATTATGGTGCGTTGAGCCCTAAGTGCATGATTTCTGATTATTTTTATGTCTACATTCTTCCTGCTAATAATTAGCTTGCTTTGTTGAGTTATTTACTTTTAGTTTTATTTGTCCTTTTTCAGTATGAGAATTTGTTGCAACTGCGCAATCTTTTATTGAAAAGTTCAAATTTTCAAATCTAGGGTAGGATTTCTGTTAATTTGTCCGGCAGTCTACGCCCTCTTTATACGTTTTATTTCCTGTTGAATTATATATATATATATATATATATATATATATATATATATATATATACTAGCTGAAAACCCGAACTTCGCTACGGAGTACATTGAAATTAAATTTCAACGGTCAATATAGGCAATTAATGCCAAAATATATAAATATATGTGTATATTTATAATAAATACGACGATCAATGTATACAATTGATGTAAAAAAACATATTTATAAAAAAATCGTAAGGAATATTTTTATAGACAAAATAATGTCCAATCGTCTGCCGCATAAGCAAGAAAAAAATATTTTTTTGTCTATTTAGTTTTTATGTACGTTACGATAAATTTATTTAAAGTACCAGAAAAAGAAATCCCATGATCAGCATTTAATAAATTAAATTCTAAAAAATTAATCTTTAAAAATTCACCAAAAATCAGAAAAGGGAGGTAAAGATTCGAAAAAATCTCATTTTGAAGGCATTTTTATGATCTTTCTCGTGATATAAATTTTATAAACCTAAAATTATTATTTTAAATGTAACCTTAAAAAAAGTTACAAAAACAGCTAATTTAAAAAAATCTAAGAAGCATTTTTCAAAAATCTTTCTTAGTGCACCCCTACACTATAAGAAGAATCGCCATGCAAAATTTCAGCCCTTTAGGTTCAGCTGTTTGGTCTGTGCGTTGTATGTCAGTCAGTGAATGAGTCAGTTACGGAACTGTTTTATATATATATATATATATATATATATATATATATATATATACATTATATATATATATATATATATATATATATATATATATATATATACATTTTATATATATATATATATATATATATATATATATATATATATATATATATGTATATATATATTGTTCATGCAGCTGCAAGTGACTTTATTTTATGAAATTAAGTTAAGGAAAGCTTTATTTCAAAGTTGAAGTTGTTCAAAAATATGACTGTCAAAATTTTTTTAAAATCTGACATATGCAAAAAAGACTTCAAAATGTACAAATGGACTTCAGACTTGTTCTTACATATAGAATAACTGCCATAAACTGAATATAAGATAAAACTTTTCTGCTAGCCTAAACCTTTATTTTTTAATATGTAAGTAAAATTGCAAATCCTGAATATAAAAGCATGAATGTAAGAGAAAAAATGGAATGAACGAGTTCATTTAAGAATCATGCACGTGAACTAGAAAAAAATTTCTAAAATTTCTGAAGAAATTCTTTGAAACTCACTATATAAATCATGGTTTTGGTACAAAAAAATATTTTCCATTATTCATACCTGAATATTTACGAATTCTGTAACCATCACGTATATAGAATTTGAGGCACCGAGATGTGAATAAATCGTGAAGGAGACTCGATTCTAGAATTTTATGTTCCAAGAGGGATTTTACAAACTTTAGTTTCTGGAAGAAAAAGTACTCAGAAGATTAAAAAATGAAGCAATAACATACTTATTGGTGGGTTTTCTCTTTTTTTCCCCTCTGAGATATATATATACAAAATCTAGAGTAAAAGAAAGACAAGTATTGTGACACGTGGAAAAAATTGAGCAAAAAATTTTGCAAATAGAATTTTCTTCTGCTGCTGAGAATAACATCTTTGGGAAGGAAATTTTTCTACTGAGTTTGCAGCATTTCTCTTTTTTTTTAAAGTTAAGTCAACTATGATGTATTACATAAAACGTTGCTTCCAAAATATTTACTAATATGAAATGGTTGCTTTTAACTGATATCTTAATTCAGCTATTATGTATGGGAAGTTGTCGATTAAACAATAATTTTTCGAAATTAATTTATTTCATTTCCAAAGTTTCAGCTTCAATTAACATCACTTATTATTTATAGGGAAAAATATTACTGTTTACGATTGTTGCTTAAAAATAACTATTTTCATATAATTAACTTCCGATTTCACATTACTAAAAATTTTAACATAGAATAAATATAAACTTTATATACATGAGCGTTGAGCTTTATTGACTTTCATGTCAAGGGTCAAGTCAAAAGTATTTGATCAGTCTAATATACACATTTTTCAAGATCAGGATTCTTATGTATATTTCCACCGTATATATATACATACATACATATATATATATATATATATATATATAGTTATGTATAAAACATTTATTTTTTTCTGTCGGTTTTGTTATATTTTATTTAAACAATTAAGCTTATTTGAGGTCAAGATAAAGTGTGCATTCCGTTAGGATAGACGTTCGGCAATAAAAGGAGTGATGCGTTACGCATTATGCCCCTAATGTCTGAGAAGTGATATAACTGAATTCATATCGAATTTATAAAGTCCAGATACATAGTATTAATCTGCATCTTATATAATATAATTCGGAGGTAAACGATCTGGATGAAACTAAATTAAATATGTATCTAAGAGATATCCTAATGAGACACTATATAATATTTGTATTAATACTTAATATAATATTTGAATTAGTATCCTAATATATAGCAAACATTTCATGTGATTTAAATATTCGTTTACAGTTTCGTTTTCTAATTCCCCTTACTTGACATTTGAAGCAATTTTCAGTTCAATCGTATATAAGCATATGCAGAAACGTTATTAAGGTATTCTCACTGTCAACTGCTTCTAACTACAGCATTGTATTTGATATTTTTGATTTTGCGAGCAATTAACAAGCTATTTTGTACTCCATGAAGTTACAGAAAAATGGGGAAGTATAGTAAAACTTTCAAAATTGCGGCAACTGTTTTGTGGAATTATTACGGCATTTGTAATTGGGTTTCTTACGTGTAGTTTAGAAATCGCAGTATGATATTTGGAATGATAGTATAATTATTAATCTAAAAGATACTATAATTAGTAAATGATCATGAAGCTTTCTTTAATACTAATTTCCTGTTGTGAAACTTTGATTACACTTCATTATATTAGGATTAAACAGTTTTTTATTCCTGGATAATTTAAAGTTTTTATGTATCGAGAAATAAATTATTGTAATAACTACATAAATATCAAATGTGAATCAAAATATGATCTTGTATGAACCAATTTATTTCAGTTTCCCTTAAGGTAACAAATATAAAAGAAACTAATACGGAATGAGTTTCTTAATTTTATAATTCTTTAAGAATTATTGCCATTGGGTCCATAATGCTTTATTTTGAAAGATGACTTAAACATATAGATATAGAGCCAGGCACCCATAATGGTTTTTCTTTAATTAACTTTCTAATTCATCTTACCGGAAGAAATTATATTCATCAATAATGTTAACGAATAATTTTTTCGTTCTTAAAAATGATGAATTAGAACTCATGTTTGAATAATTAATTCATTCGATGTGTCAATAAA